>JAVTVY010003543.1:0-36857 GCA_036873755.1 Hanleya hanleyi
CATGGCGGACTGAGGATGGTTAACATGACAAACTATATACATAGTTTAAAAATCACATGGATAAAACGTCTTCTTTTCCAGAATAGAAAATGGCAGAATCTAATAAACAGCGAGTTGTCCGAAACACCGAATTTATGGAACATGGGTGATGACTATCTTAATAAAGTAATTGATAATATATCAAATCCTTTTTGGAAAGATACATTTTTTGCCTGGAAACAACTGCGTGTCAAACTTAATCCAAAATCTATATCAGATATTTCAGACGAACCTTTGTGGCTAAACAGCAAATTGAAACAGTCAATTATTATTAAAAACTGGCTCAAAAATGGTATTAAATACATACGTGATATTGTTAATTTACAAGGGGGATTTTTTGAATTTGTTGAACTAAAAAGAAAATATGGTATCAAAGGAACATTTTTAGATTACACACATTTATTGAAATCGATCCCGAAGCACTGGAAGGATATATTGGCAAGAAGTTCTTCAGCTACTGACATGCATTCACCAGGTTTAGGGATTGAGAAAAAAATATTAATAAGGCAAAACAGAGGTGGTAGAATATTCTATGATGTTCTAAATAACATGGAAAGTACAGTGCAGTCTAAATCCATAGAAGCCTGGAATGAAATATTGAAGCCATGTTCAGATATAGAGTGGGGGGAAACTTATGCAAATAACTTTAAAAGTACTCAGGAAACAAAACTCCGTGATTTTCAATATAAAATGCTACACAGAATTCTCTGTACAAATTCTTTCTTGCAAAAAATAGGAAAAAGAAATGATAATCTGTGTTCATACTGCAAAGAAGAAAAAGAAAGTATAGAACATTTGATGATTCTTTGCCCAATGGTTAAAAAACTGTGGTCTGATATGCAGAGATGGCTAAATGATACAGGAAAAATAAAGTGTTATCTCACAAATGATAAAATAATATGTGGCTGGGATATGCAGCAATACTTGCTGAACACCCTCATGCTGATTGCGAAAAGATATATCTATACCAATAAATTCAAAAACTCTACATTACATATTAATATTCTTCTTCAGAAATCCCAAGAACAATACAGAACTGAGAAACTCGTGGCAAATACAACATTTTCGACAGAAAACTTTTATAAAAAATGGCATATACCAGAAAACTATTTCGTATCCTAATAGTGTGAAATACAAACGCAATCAGCTCAGATAAAAATGGTTTATATGGACGCAAAAGTAAAGAAATATTCTTCTTAAATTCATGTGTGTTCTGTAAAGATCGTGAAGGCGAGGATGTGGTTTTTATGTACTTTTGTGTTTTTTTCTGTCCATGATGTCCAATATATGATTGTATATGTTTGTAAATGAGCGTTAATAATAATAAAAAAAAAAAGTTAATAATTTAGTAATTCCCCACGAAGTCCACAACATTTCAACACGCGACAATTCTGCACGAGAGAGAGAGAGTGAATTAAGGTTTAACGTCGCGTTCAGCAATATTGCCATTTTGCGACGATCAATCAATATTCTAGGTATTCCAACAAAAACAAGTCAATAAACCAGCAACCCAGACGTAATCAACACAACACAACAAAAATTTGTACATATCTAAGTACTCAAGCCAATAACTTAGTAATCCAGCACATTAAAACTGATGCAACAAACCGATCTCTCTCAAATAACCCAAGATAGTCCTCCCTAACCGGACTAAAAATATCTTCCAAAAGTAGTCGCTCGATAAAAAGAATCTCTTCAATCAGAAAATCTATGCAGTCGACGAAGTCCACAACATTTCAACACGCGACATTTCTGCATGAGTGAAAGAGTGAAATAAGAGCGACAATAATTACTTCAACAAAAGCAAGGCAATAACCCAGCAAAACACAACACACCAAAACCATGTACATACATTTAAACTTCATCAACAAACCGATTTCTTTCAAATAACCTAAAATACAGTCTCTATTTACCAGGCTAAACAGATCTAAAGTAGCTGCTTGTTACAAAGACTCTTACAATCTTAAAATTTATTCAGCTGCATGCGACCTTTACCTAAGCGACAAAACTAGCCAACTACCCAGCAATCCCGAAGTAATGAACACATCGCACCAAAAGACATGCACATACATTAAAATTTACGCGACATTTCTGCATGCGAGTGTGTTCAGCAATATTGCTATATAGCGGCGAAGATTATTTCAACAAGAACAAGGCAACGACCCAGCAATCCGAAAATAATCAACAAAACACACCAAAAACATGTACACACACTAAGACCGGCTAAAACTTCAACAACAAACCGATTGCTCTCAAATAACCTAAAATACAATCTTCATTCACTAGACTAAACAGATCCAAAGTAGCTGCTTGATAAAAAGACTCGCTTTCAATCTTTAAATTCATACAGCTGCATGCGAACTTTCCGTAAGCGACAAAACTAAATTGTTTTTTTTTGGTATCCAGTTTCGAAGATTTGTTAGGAAATTCCATATCAGTTGGAATGTAGGAGAGAGAATTAGGGTTTGAAGTCGCGTTCAGCAATATTTCACTTATATTGTGACGATCAAACAAAATTCTAAGTATTCAAGCTGATAACTCAGTAATTCAACACATTAAAAGATACACACAACGTAAAATGCATATATGTAATTGTCTTATCGAATTCTAGCTCAACTTGTCTATAATTTGGTCTTTTTGCTTCGTTGTCATATTGATTTAGTTTCTATTTCCTTGACCATTCTATATTCGATAGTTGATCCTAACCATCCATACAGAAGGCGGAGTTAGTGACTTCATCGACCTAAGCTATATGATTTGCTCAGTTCGGCGCCAAACGGATTCATAAAACCACCGAGGTATATAGAGAGAATTAAGGATTAACGTCGCGTTCAGCGTTATTTCGCTATACAGCGACAATCAAACAAAATTCCAAGCATTTCACCAAAAACAAGGCAATAACAAGGAGATAAAAAGAATCCCTCACATTCTAAAAATCTATACAGTCGATCAGAGTAAGTTTCAACGAGTTCTTCGCGGCATGGCATACACTTTGGGACTGGATCTTTTTTTCTGAACAGAGCGTTTCGAGTCTTTAATTAGCCCCATCGTTGTTCCCCTTTCTTGCAGAATGCCTTTGCGATAATCCACGGAGTGGATCCAAGTATGTTGAACTAAGAACATGCAAACCTGATGAAATAATGTGTTGAATGCGCGTTATTCAGCCAGTATCTATTTTTCAGTTTCAGCGGTTCTGTGATTTCAGTAAAAATGGCAGCCAATATTGATTGGATATCGATTGAGTGTAATGTGAAAAGACTGTCGGAAAACACTGGGGCTCCATATTTGGAGGAGGCCAAATGTGATCGTAACCAATATGGGTTAGTGCGGGTTCACATTGCACGAAAAAACCGCCGTCACAGTGCACAACGCGCTACTTCCTAGGCTGCACCAAACCTGGCATCAATCGACCGTGGGTGCAGTGTGACATATGTGGAACATGGTGCCATTTCAATTGTGCAGAGATCAGACATTTTGGACACCGTATGTGCTGCATGCACTACAATGTATACATACCCCCCCCCCACAAAGTCGCGACATTTCTGCACGGGTGAAAGAATGAATTAAGGTTTAACGTCGCGTTCAGCAATATTGCTGTATATCGACGATCAATCAATATTCTAGGTATTCCAACAAAAACAAGTCAATAACCGAGCAACCCAATAGTAATCAAGACAACACACCAAAAATATGTACATACCTTAAAACTTTTACAACAAACCGATTTCTCTCAAATAACCTAAAATAGTCTTCATTTATCCGACTGAACAGATATAAAGTAGCTGCTCGCTTTCAACCCTTAAATCTACACAGCTGCATGTGAACTTTCCGTGAGCGACAAAACTAAATTGTTTTTTATGTACATAATTTATCAGATCAATTTTGTGGCATCAAGTCAGTTTTGAAGATCTGTTTGCAAATTTCAGACTGAGAGAATTGAGGCTTAATGTCGCGTTCAGCAATCTTTGAAATGAAAAGCGACAATCAAACAGAATCCTAAGTATTCAAGTTAATAACTTAGATTTTTCTAAAACAACCTTAAATACAGTCTTCGTTTACCCGACTTAAAAGAACTTATCAAGTAATTTGAATGTGACACTAAATATGTATGATGTACATATTATGATCATACTGAGTGCGGGTGTTCATATATATGATCATGCTGAGTTCGGTTTATAATTTCAATTCATTTCCACAATCTGTAACAGATGTTTTCACATCTTTCAGGTCTAAATAATCACAGGAGAGAGAATTGAGGTTTAACGTCGTGATCAGCAATATTTCAGCATTTTAGCGACGATCAAGCAAAATTCTAAGTATTGAAGTTAACAACTTATTAATCCAACACATTAAAACATACACAACGTAAACTGCATATGTGTATGTCTTATCGAATTCTAGCTCAGCTTGTCTGATTGAGCCATTTTACTTCGTTGTCATATTGATTTAGTGTGTATTTCCTTTACTATTCCATATTTGACAGTTGTTCTTAACCATGCAGAAGGCGGAGTTAGTGACATCACTGTCCTATGACCGGCTCAGTCCAGCGCCAACCGGAATCCTAAAATCACCAACAGAGAGAGAGAGAGAGAGAGCATTAAGTATTAACGTCGCGTTTCAGTTATACAGCGGCAATCAAACAAAATTCTAAGTATTTCAATAAAAGCAAGACAACAATTCAGCAATCCAGAATAATCAACAGAACATCTATTTCTCCCGACTAAACTAAAATACAGTCTTCTTTTATCTGACTAAAAAGATCTTCTAAAGTAGCTGCTCGATCAAAAGAATCCCTTAGAATCTTTAAATATGTACAGTCGATCAGAAGATGTTTCACTGTGAGTTCTTTGCGGCATCGAATACACGTTGGGACTGGTTCCTTTTTCTGACCAGAGCGTTTTGATTGTATAATTAGATCCTTCGCTGCTTCCCTTTCTTGCAGAATGCCTTTGCGATCATCAACGCGGTGGATCCAAGCATGTTGAACCAAGAACAATATTTCGACTATATAGCGTCAATCAAACAAATTTCTAAATATTTCAACAAAAACAAGGCAATAACAAGGAGATAAAAAGCAGAAGCTTTTGGACACGACGGATCTCCTGCTGGGATTGAAATGCCTGCTCGCCGCATATTGGCTTTTCAATATACGCTACAACGAGAAAGTTAACAACTCCTTGACATAACTCGAACGGCTTTTTCTGAAGTTGTCCTATACAAGGCCAAGACCTACCGTTATCAGGACGGTGACAAAGTTACAAAAGCAGTAAGAGCTACTTCTCACTTACAGAAAAACATTCTTGAACCATGACGCTGTATCATACTTATGTAAGGGTTTCATTAACTTTTCAAGTAGGTGGCAATTCACCAAAGTAGCAGGCTATTATTATGGCATTTAACATTGAGTAATACAGACAACTAAGCAAAGTAGGTGGCTGCCCTGTTGAAAGTAGTCCCAAAAATTGTCGCCTTCTAATAAAACCCCTGTTATGAACATTCGGACACATATTAATATGTATATTTTACCGTTTGTCCCCCTCTCAACTCCCAATCAAGTGTCATTGCCATTTTTGTTACCTGTTATACCCTACTCTCTGGGAGTTTTTGATTTTCGATCTCAGAGGCTAGGGCACCCCAGAAGGTTATGTACAAATCTCCACCCTCCCCCCCCCACCCACCAACCGCGGCTCTGGTGTTGCTGTCAGTTTCCACCCCCACCCGGCTGGATCTGGTCTTGCTGTCAGTTTCTGTTACTGATTACCCCTACTCTCTGTGAGTTTTCGGTCTCAGGCTAGCCATCCCAGAAGATTATGTACAACTATTCCCTCCCCCCTCCCCCCTCCCCAACTCTACCATCCAGTGTCATTGCCATTTCTGTTACCTGATACGCCCTACTCTCTGAGAGTTTTCGACTTTCGTTCTCAGAGGCCAGGCACCCCAGAGGATCATCTACAAAAGTATTCCCACAAAAGTATTCCATGGCAAAGATCTGCCCCCCCCCCCACACCCGTTGTCATTAAGAAAATTATTCATGGCAAATATCTGTTTACGAACCCAGAACACTGATCATGGATATGTAACCGGATTGCTAGTTTTTATTTCATTATTATCTGTTACCTTTATTTTTATTAATTTTTTCCATGGAGTAAGTTGTTAAATCGGCCCCATACATGTGCATCCATTTGTATTCAGGGTGAAAAATATAATGAAGAAGGGGTGGTCGCTGTCATATGCATATACAACAGGACATGCTGAATTTGGGTTGGGTTGGGTTGCTTGTGAACTTTGTGCTTTAAATTGTTTGAACTTTGTGCTTTAGTGGGCGGGGGTAAAGACTTGTGTGTATATAAATAGTTGTACGATATCTGTAGGCGGGTGAATGTTGGAGGCATAAGTGACATGAAATATGCTTATAAATTTGTCTGGAAGGTGCAAATTGTATTCAGAAGGTGTGAATGAACACCCATGGACTTACAAGCGTCTAGTCCGTCATTCATAATCCAGCCGTCGTCCATTAGAGAATATCCGCGTCCATAAGCCAAAGACCTATTCCATTTTCCACAGTATTAGCACCAAATTCAAAAAGACAATCATAGTATTCATAAACATAGGCTTGTTTCCTGCAAGAGAGAAGCGGTCAACAGTTTTCAATGATGCCGGCAAGACATCATGATGTTCCAAAAATATCAAATCCGTATCGCTGATCAGTATTCTTAATCCATAATATTCGTTATAGAGTCATCATCTAAAAAAAAGATGTATCTCAGTCACGCTTTGATTGTGACTGTTCATATGAATACCATGAGGATCTTGAAGTACATGGATTCATACGGCCCCTAGCCCTGGGCTAAGCGGAATTAGACACAAGTTACACAAGTCTAATGTGAGCAAAAAAGGGGTAACTTAACACCTTTTCGAGAATGTGTCAATTTACACCTTTCGGAGAGGGTGTTAATTCACACCCAAAAGGGTCTTAGCCCTGGGACAAGCCATTTACACCCCGTAGAGGTGTAACTTCCCCTTTTCTGATCAGAGAGTTGAGTCTATAATTAGATCAATCGCTGCTTTCCTTTCTTGCAGAATGCCTTTGTGGTCATCAACGGGGTGGATCCAAGCATGTTGAACCAACAATATGCAAACCTGATAAAAAAAATATGTGGAACGCACAATATTGCGTTGTACGAAGAAACCGCCGTCACATCGCACAACTTCCCAGGCTGCAACAGGCCCAGCATCAATCAACCATGGGAGCAGTGTGACATCTGTGGAAGATGGTGTAATTTCAAATGTGCAGAGATCAGAAATTTTGGAGACCTTATGTGCTGTGCACTGACATGTTTTCTGAGATATAATTTCCACTTTTTGGAAGCTCCTGGAGTTACATGACATAGTCATAGTGAATAGTGAGTGGCCGTTTGAATATAACGTGATTTCCATCTACATAGTGTTCAAATGAACACGCACAATCAAAGCGTGAATGAGATACATTCTCTGGAAACGAGTTGGAGATGTGTTGTTATTAGTTTTATTCACCCTCACATAAAGTTGGTGCTGTCATACGAAATAGGTTTTTCGATAATTGACGCGGTAGTTCTCTTATGGAAGACGGCTGAATATTGAATGTCTGATTTGACGCTTGCCACCAATAATGTCCCATGTATAACGGGTAATCCATATCCACACAACACAACACAACACCAAGTATAATAAACATCGATTGTTGGCTAAATCTTCTTCCAAATTTCCAAAAAGGGAAATGAGAATCCCGTAATTAAATGGAGCAATCAAGTACTGTATAAGTGAATGATATCCCATGACGCGAAAAAGTATCTATGAAATTCCATCGGCCAGGCAAATATAAATTGTAAACGTAGTTCCAAAAGCACGCCACTTAGAATAATACGTTCTTTGCATAACTTTTCAATCTTCCATCGCAATATAGCCGATATATGTATGAACGCGACGTTAAATTTAATTCTCTTAAATTTCTATGTACATAAATATTCAAAGAGAGAGAGAGAGAGAGAGAGAGAGAATTAGGGTTTAACGTCGCATTCAGCAATATTTCAACTATGTTCAGGTGAGTATAACCAACCGTTTTTTTGAACTCGTGAAGTTTGTTATTATCCATAGTATCCCATAGCGATTGAAACAGCCTTCTTACATATGCGCAGATAGATGGTCTGAAATCGCTGTATGAGAGACCAACAGGGTCAACTTCTCCATCTAAAGCTGCCTTAGCTAGTCTATCAGCTTCAGTGTTGCCTTTGATGTCAACGAGACTAGGCACCCAACAAAACACAATATCTGTTGATCAAATCTGGTGTCATAATTGTAGAATTTCCAAATTGTGGGGTGAGTGGAATTTCCATTTTTAATTGTTTTAAGGCATGACATTGAATCTGAGAATATGACATATTTTTTCCTTCTAGTGGATCCAATACCTTCTAAAGCAGATAATAGAGTTTTTGCTTCTGCAGTAAATATGGAACTTTTACCTGGCAGTCGATACGTTTTAGTTTTGGGACTAAAGATAGTAGCACATGCTATTCTCTCGCCATCTTTAGAACCATCTGTATAAATAGCCTGATGTGAACTGTATTTCTCTCTCAGTAGACCGAATTCCTGAGTATACACGAGCTGGCTCGTGTCTGCCTTTTTATATTTAGTCGGTGAAATATCTACTTCTGGTGTGGCTTACTACCATGGTGGAGTTGGCAAGAGCTCGTTAGGTAAAATCTGACTAACTTTAATACCAGCTGCTACAAGGTGTGGTTTCATACGGATTCCAAGAGGTGGAATAATCGAGGGTTTTAGCGAATATAAATCTGCGTACTCAGGGTTGAAAACACAGTTATATGCTGGATTTGAGTGGTTCGAACGCAGTTTTGTGATATATTGCAGCGATAATTCATAAATATTGAAGAACAATTTCTTGTAGCACGTTTGTCCTTGTCATTTAAAGTTGGCTGTTGGCTGGATGTTGAGAACCAAGGGAGGAGGGAAACTTGGGTGTGCACTAACAGAGAGAGAATTAAGGTCTAATGTCGCGTTCAGCAATAACAGAGAGAGAATTAAGGTTTAATGTCGCGTTCAGCAATATTTCAGGTATATCGCGATGATCAAACAAAATTCTAAGTGTTCTAATAAAACCAATTCAACAACCTAGCAATCCAGACGTAATCAACACAACACCCCAAAAGACATGCACATACATTAAAACTTATACAACAAACCGATTTCTTTCAAAGATCGTAAGAATTTGTTGATCAAATCTAGTCATATAATATTCATCAAGTTAATAATTTAGATTATGAACACCATCGACGAATATGCCTTATTAGTGTATAATCGCGAAGGTTTATCAAATATTGACCGCTCAATTGTTCAATTCAGTATTGATGACTCACTTTTCTTAGAAACTCTTTTAACGAAAATAAGAGGAGAGACTATCAAATTTGCCTCACGTAGGAAGAAAGAAAAATTGAAAGAAGAAAATGACATTGAAAAACAAATTGAATCATTGGAAAGGGAGATAGAAAGTGATTTTTTAAATATAAATATTGAAAGATTGAATGAATTGAGCGATGTAAAATCAAAGTTGCAAAATATTCGGAATGAAAATATAAAAGGAATTATAGCTAGAACAAAAGCACAGTGGGCAGGTATGGGTGAAAAACCAACAAAATACTTTCTGGGTTTGGAAAAAACAAGTTATACAAATAAGGTTATAGCGAAACTAACATTGGATAATGGAAAAGAAGTATTTGACAACCAGAAAATCCTAAATGAACAAAAATTATATTATGAAAAACTTTACACTAACAGAGATCAGATAGATGCAACCGAAATAAGGAATACTCTGGAAACATTAGAAATACCGACACTCAGCACAAAAGAGTCTATTGCTTTAGAGGGTTTGATGACATATAAAGAACTGAGCGAAGCCTTGAAAAATACCAAAAAACGACAAAAGCCCAGGCATCGATGGTTTTCCAGTAGAATTTTTCAAAATGTTTTGGAAAGAATTGGGCCAATTAGTTCTACGGTCAATAAATTTAGCGTACACGAAAGGGGAATTGTCGATAACACAAAAACAAGGTGTAATAACCTGTCTACCGAAACCTGGTAAACCCCGAGACAATTTAAAAAACTGGAGACCAATAACCCTTTTAAATGTAACATATAAGTTAGCATCATCTTGTGTTGCAAATCGAATAAAATCAGTTTTGAATAAACTTATTCACGAGGACCAGAGGGGTTTTGTGCCAGGTAGATATATTGCAGAGAATGTAAGATTAGTTTATGATCTTATGCTCTCTACTAAAAATAATAACATCCCACACTGGGTGAAATGTTCTGGTTTCCAAAAATGCGGATTCTTGGCGGAAACCAGTTGGAAACTGTAACACCCCATTTCCAGCCTGTTTCCGTGATGCGGAAACCAGTGGAAACAGGTGTTTTTGTTTCCGCCAAGAATCCGGTGCACGGAAACTGGACAGAAACCTGTTGTTAAGTTTCCGCCCAAATTACGCTTCACCGGAAACGGGTGGGAAACTGATGTTAGTTTCCGCTCTGTTTCCAATGCATCGGAAATGGAGCGGAAATGGACCGGAAACTGCTATCAAGTTTCTAGCCTGTTTCCGGTTGCGCAGAAACAGGTCGGAAACTGACATAGGTTTCCGCCCAGATTACGCTTCAGCGGAAACGGGTGGGAAACTAATGTTAGTTTCCGCTCTGTTTCCAATGCATCGGAAATGGAGCGGAAATGGACCGGAAACTGCTATCAAGTTTCTAGCCTGTTTCCGGTTGCGCAGAAACAGGTCGGAAACTGACATAGGTTTCCGCTAAGATTCTGGTGCACGGAGACTGGACGGAAAGCTGTCCTTAAATTTCCGCCCAGATTACGCTTCAGCAGAAACGGGTGGGAAACTGATGTTAGTTTCCGCTCTGTTTCCAATGCATTGGAAATGGACTGAAAACTGGTGCTGGAGTTTCAGACCTGTTTCCGCTCGAGCAGAAACAGCTCGGAAACCAATGCGAGTTTCCCCCATGTTTCCAATCCAGCGGAAATAGACTGGAAACTGCTATTCAAGTTTCCAGCCGGTTTCCGCTTGAGCAGAAACAGATCAGAAACTGACCTAGGTTTCCGCCCAGATTCCGGTACATGGAAACTGGACAAAAACTGATGTCAGTTTCCGCTCTGTTTTCAATGCAGCGGAAATGGACCGGAAACTGCTATATACAACTTCGACATTGGCGAGAAATTTTGTGCAAATATATTCTAGTATTACTGCTATAAATGGAAAGAAATGCTTGTCAAGATGAGGTTGCAAGGATGGATGCCAGTACAAAGGAAATATCTTTTCGAGTCTGACCCAGGGCAAACCTTTCAATTTTGCTGATGACAACTCTGTTTTAGTCAGCGGACATGATAAACATGAAGTTATATGTAAAATTAAATCTGAAAGCTCGAATGTAATAAACTGGTGTAAAAACAATCAGATGCAAGCAAACCCACTTGCTAATAACGCCCCGCGAACAAAGGCTTCCTCTCAAAAAACTGGATAACGGAGATCACACTTCCCCACCGTGCACAAACTGACAATGGACGCCATTTTTCAACATGGACTAATTAGGTAATCGGCTCTATCCGACAATAAAACAACCCCTCCCAACTCTCTGTCTATTGTTTTTATCGAGTTCGGCAATGAGTTTGATTGCCGTGAAGAGCTCATCCGTCTGCAATCAATCTACAAACATCAACGGTCGTTTGAATTCCTTGTCTCTACCGCCATGATATTCATACGGGTCACGTGACCAGCAGGCTACGAAATGGCCGCGACAAAACAGAGCGTTGATGTTTGTAGATTGATTGCAGACGGACGAGCTTGCATGGAATCTGGCCAGTGGCTCATAGTTGTGCATCGTAGAGTTTTTTCCGAGTTCCGGTATCATTTTCAAGAGTTATGGCCCTTTTTCTGAAATCCCTGTGAATGGGACTTGTCCGGGCTGGGTCTTGGTTAATATTGTATGAACAAGTATGAAATTTGCATGTCAGTGCCCCACAGTTGTGCACCGTAAAGTTTCTCCCCGTTCCGCCTATATTTTCAAGAGTTATGGCCCTTTGTTCCTGAAATCTCCGTGAATTGGGACTTGTCCGGGCTGGATCTTGGTAATATTGTATGGACAATTATGAAATCTGCAGTGTATGTGGTCAGTGCCCTGTAGTTGTGCAATGTGAAGTTTCTTCGCGTTTCGCATATATTTTCAAGAGTTATGGCCCTTTGTTCATCAAGTCTTTGTGAATTGGGACTTGTCCAGGCTGGATCTCGGTTAATATGGTATGGACAAGTATGGAATTTGCAGGATATGTGGTGAGTGCCCTGTAGTCATTTTTGAAGGACAAATTTTACAGGGCACGCAATATCAGTATCTCGTCATTTGCAGAGCTTTATTAGAAGCCTAGGCCTGACAGCCAGAATATGATGTCAACTTTCCCATCCACTGCCTCATGAATTACCAGTATTGCATAGCCTGGCCTTATAGACCATTTCGATTTAGTTTTCACTCTGACTAACCTTAATAAAACTTTTGATTTTTACAGAATGTTGTTGAGAAGTACAGAATAAGACGAGCAAGTAACATTCCCCTTGGCATGCTTGGTGATCCTGACATCTGTTTACCCTGATAGACCAATAAGCGAAGAGAGGTGCTATAAAGATATTATCCTGCAGGTGCCAGTTGCTCCAAGTGAAGTGAAAATGATTACTTGGACTTCAGTGAACACGGGAAAATATTACTAAGTGAAAGGACCACTAGAGATATCAATCTCGAATCCAGTCATCCGGTCCTGTTCTCCCTACAGACTCTGGTTGCACGGTCAGCATTACAGCTTCCTATTGGATAATGCACGAACGCATAGAACATGGAACATAACGTAGACATATCTGTGGAGATCATGCATGTGACCCGACGTCACACAGGTGACGCGTTTGAGACGTGACATCGTCTGTTTGTATTGTTGCGATTAATTTTCAATTATGACGTTATGTCGGTGTTGTTGTTGTTTGACATTTCGCAAAGGATCACGGGACCAAGAATCTTGGCAAATCGAACGACCGTGTTAACAGGAGACAGATGAAGTTTGTTCTTGATATGTCATACATGTAAACTGTGGCAACAAAGCTTAAGGTACCACTGTTTCATGTTACACCCATGTTGCGTTTGATGGACTGAATATTACACTTGTTCATGGACTGTTTTATTACCCCTCGGCCAATTTTGGCCATGGGGTATTATCGTCTTGTATGTCCGCCTGTCCGTACGTCCGTACGTGAGCGAGATAGCCGGAGAACGGTTCCACTGAAGAATTCCAAATTTGGTATGCTTATTTACCTAGTTAAGGACCAGAAGCCTATCTAATTGGGACCTGATTCATGTGATTGGGTGAAAACCTTGGCGGCCATCTTTAATTTTATGTGAAATGGATAATGATCCATAACTCGGAAACCATTCAACTGTTCAATACGAAAGTTGGTATACATCATCGATACATCAAGCAACTTTAAATGAATTACCAAACCGGCTTTTCTGATTAGCTGGAAATCCTGGAGGCCATCTTTAATTTATGCGAAATCGATAATGATACATATCTCTGTTACCATTCAGTTGTTTTATATGAAAGTTGCTATACATCATCGATACATCCAGATACTTTGAATCGGGACCTGATTGATCGAAAACCTAGGCGGCCATCTTTAATTTATGCAAAAACTTTAATGATATATATCTCTGATCTAATTTAAGTGTTCTATAACAAACTTGGTATACAGCATCAATGTATCAACTGACTTGCAATGAATAACAACGTCAGTTCCTCTGAGTGGGGGGAAGGATGGGCGGCCATCTTTAATTTATGCAAAATCAATAATGATCTCGTTCTCTGGCGTTCAAGTGCTCGATGTAAAATTTGGTATACATCATCGATGCATCAAGAGACGACAAATGACAGTTCTGGTTTCTCTGATTAGGCGGAAACCTTGGTGGCCATCTTTAATTTATGCAAAATCTTTAATGATGCAGCCTTCCCATTAACATTTTGAGTAGAAGGCTAAACAGAAAAGTACAAGGCTGAGCGAAGCAAGGCGTTCGCACAATGGCCGGGGGCCTGGGGGCCGCCTAGGCCCCCATCCGCTAGACACCTCCGATGCTCTCAGAGAGAATTTGGAGCCATTTTAGAGCATTAAAAATGTTTTTTTATCTCTCACTTCCTTGGGGAAAAATATAGAAAAATGGTTGAAATTCATCAAAAATTCTGGTTATTACTATTTATGAAAACATTTCCACCCCCCCACTCCATTTTTTCATGGATCAGCATGTCTTAACCTGATGAAAAAATATTGAAATTTAAAAAAAATTCAACCTTGAGAAATGAACGTCCTCTACTCCCTTAATAACTTCTGAACAAAGTGTACGTAAGAGTTGTGCCCCCTTACCCCGTAAACAGTGGTTGCTATGCAAACTTATTTTCTTAAAGTGCTTGACAGGACGATTATTGTATTGATACACTGTCCATAATTATGATCGCAATTGAAATTAGTTGCATTTGCATCTTGATATTAGCTTGTGGGGGGTCCTGCGTCTCTCTTCGCATAAATTTAAACAAACTTTGTTGACCGTCTCCCGGCCCACGCTTCTTTGCGTCCGCCATTTTACAGGTTGCTTTCGTCAGATTCGGGATCGTTCGGTCTCTCCCGTACAACTTATCGATGTTCTCCGACGCAGGCATGTTTAAATGCATGAGTAATAGTATACGTCACCCCTTTGTGTGGAACATTCAGTTGTTTGAAACGGCATAAAGACACGTGAATGGAATTACCGATCATGACAGGTACGACTGCGTCAACTTCACCCGGTTTCAGGATATGAATAAATGATGTACACGATATCGGCCAAAACTAGATAATGTATTTATTAATTTCAGAAAATCAAACGAAGTAGGCGGCTGAAATAATGTAGTAGACGTCTCACTGAGCCGCCGACCGGCTCCTAATGGGAAGCCTGATGATGTATATCTCTGATACCATTTCAGTGTTCTATACGAAACTTGGTGCACAGCATCAATGTATCAAGAGACTTTCAATGAATAACCACATCAGTTCCTCTGAGTGGCGGGAAGGATGGGCGGCGATCTTTAATTTATGCGAAATCATTAATGATCTCTATCTCTGATACTGTTCAAATGCACGATGTAAAATTTGGTATACATCATTGATCATATTGATGCATCAAGGAATTGTAATGATGTAATGAATACCGGTTTCTCTGATTGGACGGAAATCTTAGGGGTCATTTCGAATTGGAAAACTTTTGATAATCTCTATATTTGTGACTTGACTGCTTGGTGTTCCTGACATCTTGGTTCAAATTGAATACATTATGAATGTATGGGTTTTTTTGATGCGCAGCTTCGTATTAAAGGTGAAATGCAAAGGTATTAAAAGTAAGAAAAAAGCATTTCCCTTTCCTTTTTATGATGATAATAAATTATACAACCATCAATGAATGAAATCTGGTGATAAGTTTTTTTTTTAAAGAGAAATAAAACATGTGTATGATCAGCGGTTTTAAAACATGGCATCGCTTATCTCCCCTTGACTCGGAGCTTTTCCATCAGAAAAAAATGGCGGCTAACATGATTGTAGACGACAGTGATGCAGAGGAATTTTCTTACACTTCTTCCTCTTCTTCTGACGAGGAATTAAGAAGAATTCACGGCAATGGTTAATGCAGGGGTGCCCCTGCCTTACCAACACGAACCTATTGTGAACAAAGAACCTTCAGACAACGATAGAATCAGTGACACTGCAGGTGCCGTGGGCGACAGTCATACCGAGAGAATCAGAAATATAGATTGGTATATTCCGACTTTTTCTTTTATCCCCCATAGCGAATGATCACCAACCTGTGATATGTTTCAGTGAACGTGAATGACACAAGTAAAGGCTTCGTGGGCAATAGCCTAGCTTATCTATGTGAGGTATTTCCATACAATGCATCTACATCATGTTGTGCAGACTGTGCTGGTTCCACTGCTACGTCACGTATCGCAGCGCCCCCAGGGGGAGGTAATCATGTACGGATCAAAATTTTGTAAATAATACAGCTTTACATTTTTTAGTTTTTAACTTCATTAGGCTTAAGCAAATGTTTTAAAACTGAAATGAAGTTAATATACACATTATTTCTCCAATCTTACTGCAAATATCAAATGATGTAGACGAACCTTTGCATTTCACCTTGAAAGTATTTAGTTTAATGTGTTTACATTAGAGTAGAATGGCGCCAGAATCATCCATTGTTAACTTGTTGGTTTGACATCTTATTCTCCAATGCACTGATATTTCAGGATCAAAGAACTGTATACCAATCTGAATGTAAATAAATATTGAACATTTTACCACTGACTTTTCTTTTGTATAAACTAACATTTCCGCTTATTTTCCGCACCGCTCTATTCAGGTATTTCATGTTTCCAGCCTGTTTCCGTTCTGTTTCTATTGCGGAAACCAACAGAGTGTTACAGTTTCCAACCAGTTTCAATCCTGTTTCCGGCCCACTTTCGACATGATTTCCGCTGCAGAATCTTGGCGGAAACAGCTTGGGAACTGTAACTATTCCGCACCTCCGGAATCCTGGGTTCCGCTCGGTTTCCGCTTGGCATGCTCCATGGTTTCCGCCCAGTTTCTGTCCAGTTTACAATTTGGAAACTTAGTCGGAAACTAGGCGGACACGGTCTGTTTCCAACCTGTTTCCGCTTATTTTCCGCACAGCTCTATTTGGATATTTCATATTTCCAGCCCGTTTCCGCGCTGTTTCCAGTGCGGAAACCAGTGTTACAGTTTCCAACCGGTTTCAATCCTGTTTCCGGCCCAGATTCCGCATAATTTCCGCTACGGAATCTTGGCGGAAACAGCTTGGAAACTGTAACACGTCCACTATTCCGCACCTCCGGAATCCTGGGTTCCGCTCAGTTTCCGCTTGGGGTGCTCCATGGTTTCCGCCCAGTTTCTGTCCAGTTTACAATTTGGAAACTTAGTCGGAAACTAGGCGGAAACTGGTTGGAAACCTTTTAAGCACGGTCTGTTTCCAAGTGTTTCCGCTCAGTTTCTGCTTGGCATGCTCCATGGTTTCCGTGCAGTTTCCATCTTGTATCTGTCCAGTTTACAATTTGGAAACTTAGTCGGAAACTAGGCGGAAACTGGTTGGAAACCTTTTAAGCACGGTCTGTTTCCAACCCGTTTCCGCTTATTTTCCGCACAGCTCTATTTGGATATTTCATATTTCCAGCCTGTTTCCGCACTGCGGAAACCAGCAGAGTGTTACAGTTTCCAACCGGTTTCAATCCTGTTTCCGGCCCAGATTCCGCATAATTTCCGCTGCGGAATCTTGGCGGAAACAGCTTGGAAACTGTAACACGTCCACTATTCCGCACCTCCGGAATCCTGGGTTCCGTTCAGTTTCCGCTTGGCATGCTCCATGGTTTCCGCCCAGTTTCTGTCTTGTTTCTGTCCAGTTTACAATTTGGAAACTTAGTCGGAAAGTAGGCGGAAACTGGTTGGAAACCTTTTAAGGACGGTCTGTTTCCAACCTGTTTCCGCTTATTTTCCGCACAGCTGTATTTGGATTTTTCATATTTCCAGCCAGTTTCCGCGCTGTTTCCAGTGCGGAAACCAGCAGAGTGTTACAGTTTCCAACCGGTTTCAATCCTGTTTCCGGCCCAGATTCCGCATAATTTCCGCTGCGGAATCTTGGCGGAAACAGCTTGGAAAGTGTAACACGTTCACTATTCCGCACCTCCGGAATCCTGGGTTCCGCTCAGTTTCCGCTTGGGGTGCTCCATGGTTTCCGTGCAGTTTCCATCTTGTATCTGTCCAGTTTACAATTTGGAAACTATGCGGAAACTGAGCGGAAACTGGATGGAATCCGGTTGTTTCCACCCAGTTTCCGCCCTGTTTCCGAATTCGGAAACTGGCACATTTCACCCAGTGTTGTGCTCCACGAATTACGATCTCACGTAACCAGTCTGTCTACCAACTTATCTACAAACTCCTGAATGTGACTTGGTGTAGAGACAGACACACGCAATGTCCTTTCTCATATGCTTGGATGTTACACGTAATTGGCTTTGGGTGCTTCATAAAAAGAAGACAATAACAAAAGGACTGATATCGACTGCGTGTCCAAACAAACACAATTAGTTGACAAACTGTCCTAATCATTGTAGAGTAAAAGATACACCGAACAGACAAGACAGCCGGTCAGAACGTCCGTACTAGATATATTTCTAGTAAACCAACAGCTGCGATTGGCTATGAGCGACTCCTTATCTGCACGCGTTTAAAACGGTGGATTAATTGTTGTGGTGTGAAACGTGTGCATGTCAGATGTTTTTACTTTAAATAGCACGGTATATCATTTATTATGTTTGAGAAAAGATCTGAATAAAATATCAGGCGAGGGGGATCACACTGGTTCCGCTAACACTGATATATTACACAAAGTATCAGCATATCGGGATAGTTGATTGTTCGCTTATTATGTAAGACAATCCAGATACGATTGACCTTCTCGAAGAAGAAATAAAAATTGGTTTTCTCGAAAAAAAGGGGACTCAGTAGCCTACTGGTGAGTCTGATGTGGAAGGCGAATATATACTGGAAACTATATCCGGAAAAAATCTTCTTCGTTGACCAGTTGAATTTTAGAAAGCGTCATTCATTGTTTGCGTTTGGTGAGAAATTCATTTAACACGGGCTGCAATACGTTGAATTATAGCTTTGCTGTGAAGGGTCAACAGGTCATGTATGCCTGTGTTCATCGGCAACTTGAACGCCGTTCGTTCATGCTGTTGATGAATAATTTTCGTATGGTTCTGGAAATCAGCTGGGTGTAGAACAATAGACAATCTTCCGTCTAATGCTACTGAACATTCGATTGCTTCTGACAATAATTAATCCAGTTATTTGACTTGTGTAGCGAATCATGTTGAAAGTCGAAATAATCAGACTATTTTGGTACCAAAAAAGTAATTTACTTGATATAAAAGAAGAAAAGTACCTATGGCCAAGGACAGAGCTCTTCTTGTGTTAATAAAGACGAATTCATTACCTGAGATGTCAAGTCCCTTGAAGTTCTATCTTATCGAAACATTATCCAGTAGAGACTCAAAAGTCAAAGGAGCTGATATTACTTCATGCTGTTAGGCATAAAATATCAAGGTATACTCACTTTGGACACGAGACAAATACGTTGAAATGAGTGTCTTGTAACATTGTCCACCTCTTTGATGTAAACATTTTCAATATACTTTGATTTCCTTCCCTTTAGGTTATATGCTTGAAGGCGCCGCACGCGAAGTGTATATAAGAGGAAAAGACATAATAGCAATTCGTGTTTCCTTTTGTTCCTTGTGGTAAAATAATACTTTTCGACTAAAGAAAAATAGAGATTACAGGGTAATATTTCCGACGGCAAAGGGAAGCGGATCGTTAACCGGATTTAGGATGGTCGAGATATCAAAGAATACTCTCTTTCCAACTCTGGAATAGTCAAAGATCAAAGGCCAACCTCGCGCAAATCACCCATTCTTGCGATTTGATGCCAGAAGCGTAACCAGTAGGCAACTTGCCACCTGTGTTTTCCAGCGATAAACAGAGATTAGACAGAATATCGTAAATATTGCAAGTGTCAAAATGGAATTTCCAAGAATTAATTCACTGCAAGCTGCTTATTTATTATTTCCATTACAGGCCAGCATATGTCCATGTCTTTCGGGTCCTTGAGTCAAATAGTCCAGTAGTATATATGTTTGACGTCTCGTGAGATTTTCCACGGATGTGAAGTATGGAGTGATTTTCATCGCAACGAATGGGGTGCACGGAAAGGCCTTCTGGCGGACTAGACGCTTGTATTCTCTTATAGTCCAGTAATCTAGCGCATATTTGGGATCAATCCACCACAAATTGCAAGAGAATTTATTTCACTGCTATGCATTTCAGAAAGGTCCCCGGAATAACATACTAAAAGTCTACAATCTCATATGCATGGGAAATATCTTAAATTTCAAGTTAAAATTTGAGGTATTTTTCGCGAAATTTCAGTGTTTATCTGTCTCTTGCTCCTATAAGAAAACCTTGTACTTGGTAATAAGCGTGTCATTACTTACAATCATTCCATTCGTTATCATATCAAGGTTATACTCAGCCTAAAATAATATCCTTGCATGAAAATATTTATAGAGAAATTCAAAATGACGGATGTATCGGGTCATTCTAAATCTGAACTTTTTACCATTTTCATGACAGTCCAGGCAATCTATCTGTTCTTTTTTAGCTGGACCCAAAACAAATTGCAACAGAATTTTTTTCACAGGTATGCATTTTAATAGGTCAACAGAACAACATACTAAAAGTCTACCAAATTCTATTTGGTGGAGATACGACTTTTTCTAAAACAAAATGCACCATCATGCTTCATATAAGAAGGTAGAAAATATTGTTTTTTTCTCTGAATAAGGACAGTTTATCATCCAGAAATCCAATCAATACATGATGATCCAGGATACATTATTCTATGGCGGTGAAAACATTTGCATTCCCAATGGATTTGCTCATAAAAGTAGATAGCAATACGACAGTTCAGCACCAGGGTATATAATCATACATGGTAATATCCTGCCAGTTGTCATTATTTCCATTAGCATTGTTATCCGAAAGGGAACTGACAAGCTGTGATATATTTTCTTTCAACCTATGACAATCACAGACAATAGTTTCATCAACTTATAAAGATATAACTCTATTATCACAAGCACGTAGCAAGTGTCAGGTCCGACATTCAATAGTGTTTGTGCCTTGTTGAAAAAAAATGCAGCCTTGCCAATCATTAGAGAGAGAGAAATTAGATTCAGCGTCGCCTTTAGCAATGTTTCAGATATATAACGACAATCTGCCAAACATTTACGATCCATCGCAATTGTTTGTAAGACAAATGTTGTTGATGAAAGAAGAATAATTATGCAGATCCTAATATATCATTTAATTATCAAACAAATAATACTTTGAATTATAGGCAAAGTTGTCGGCATAACTTTATAACTTTAGTTTCATTTTACATTCGGGTTCATGGTAACATTATTAGGGAAGTGACTTCTCATACATATAGTTGATATCTGTTATTGTTATTCCTCATGAACACCCCATAAATTTGAGGAATATTTCACAGCACTATCAATCCCAATACCAGTCTTCGCCAATGCCATTTTCAAAGGTCCAGGTTTGATGAGTTTGCACAGCTCAGTCGTTTGCATTCTCCACACACAATTGACCAATCCAGGCCATGATCCATCTGCTTCAGCTGCAATCCTCCTTGCAGTTCCACCTGATAACATCAAGTAACCCCTGAAGCTGATGGCAGATCAGTTTTCGCAGGGAGAAACCGATTGAATTGTCCACTCCCATTTTTGTGGCTGCAATGGATGGTCTTCCCCTCAAGTCAATTTCTTCGTCTGGGTTACTACTGTATAAACATATAAGCGTTTTCTATGCTGCTGCAATAAATGACCTTCGTCGGGACTTCCATGACCTGTATGAACACTTCAGCTTGTTGGCGAAATAGCTCAGTGACAGTTGTCTTCTTCAAGGCAGCACCTTTGTCAATGCCATATGGTCGGAATACTGTGTCACAGCCCAGAATGGCATGCACAAGCAACATATTTGTACAGACTTGCATTCCCAGCATGATGATGTCTTGCCGGCATCATTGAAAACTGTTGACCGCTTCTCTCTTGCAGGAAACAAGCCTATGTTTATGTATACTTTTGTCTTTTTGAATTTGGTGCTAATACTGTTATATGGAAATGGAATAGGTCTTTGGATTATGGACGCGGATATTCTCTAATGGACGACGGCTGGATTATGAATGACGGACTAGACGCTTGTAATGGTCATTCAGTCAAAGAAAGACGAATTCCTAGCAAACAACGTCAACAAGTAGCAGTTCATTACTCTTATGAGTGACCAGTTGGAAAGGGCGGGATGTTTCATATGCAGATGTTTTTATTGTAAAAGCTGCCGTTTAATCGACTGAAAGCATCAAAACTTTGGTTGGTGATGATATTGACCTGTTAGTTCTGCTCTGTTTTCATGCAGACATGGATGACAATGACATCTACTTTCAGCCAAGAGAGAATGCAAAGAAACGGATAGTTTGGAATGTCAAGAAGACAAAGGCTGTGCTGGGAATGTAAGTCTGCACAAATATGCTGTTTGTGCATGCCATTCAGGGCTGTGACACAGTATACTGACCATATGGCATTGGCAAATGTGCGGCCGTAAAGAAAACAACGCTCAATGAGCTATTTCGCCAATAAGCTGAAGTGTTCAACCAGGCCATTGGGAGTCCCGATTGAGGTTATCTATTGCAGGTGCTTGTGTGTTTATACAATGGTAACCCTGACGAAGCAATTGGCAGCATGAGATACAAGCGTTTCTGTGACTAAAACGAACCATATATGTGCAGGTACAATTACAACACATATAAGGGAAGTGGGAAGAGGTGCCGACATACCGGCATTCAAAATCTTCCACCAACATCAGCATCAGCTAAGTATCGAGGTTCGCGTGTTTAGAGTGGAAAGGGGAAGACCATCCATTGCAGCCACAAGAATGAGTGTGGACGGCTTCTCTCCGTGAAAACTGGACTGCCACCAGTTCCACTGGCACTCTTTGATGTTATCAGGTGCAACTGCAAGAAAGATTGCAGCTAAAGAAGATGCATATGTAGGAACATGGCCTATATTGTTGAAAATGTAAAATGAAACATGGTAAATGGCATGGTAGAACGTCAGGTTTGCTTATAATCTAGACTATTAGTGATTAGATGATAGGACCTGCATAATTATTCTTCTTTCGTCAAAACATATCTGACACACAATTGCGATAGATCATTAATGGTTTGCAGAGCTGTAGTTTTCAGCAAGGCACATGTTGTGATAATAGAGATATATCTCCATGAGTGGGCTTGTGGAAATATTGTCTGTGACAGTTATCAGTTGAAGGAAAATATATCTCAGCTTGTCATTTCATTTATTTTGGGAGAGAGTTCCTCTTTCAGATGATTATGCTAATGGCAAAAATGTTAACCGACTGAATATTACCATGTATAATTCATATAGCCTGATGCTGAACTATCAGTTTGCTATCTACGCTTATGAGCAAATCTACCGGGAAGACACACGTTTTCACCACCATGGCATACTGTACCCTGGGTCATGTATTAATTGGATTTCTGGATGATAAACTGTCCTTATTCACGGATAAAACAATATTCTACCTTGCTTATATGAGGCATAATGGCCTATTATGTATTATAAAATGGCGTATCTTTGTTTTCAAAAAAAGTCGTATCTCCACCAAATAGATTTTGGTATACTTTTAGTATGTTGTTCTGGGGACCTATTAGAAATACATACCAGTGAAAAAAATTCTTTTGCAATTTGTTTTGGGTTCAGCTAAAAAAACCCAAATAGATTGCCTGAACTGTCATGAAAATGGTAAAAAGTTCAGATTTAGAATGACCCATACATCCGCCATTTGGAATTTCTCCATAAATATTTTCGTGCAAGGGTATTATTTTAGGCTGAGTATAAGCTTGATATGATAACGCATGGAATGAGTGTAAGTAATAACCCATTTCTTTCACGCTTACTACCAAGTACAAGGTTTTCTTATAGGAGCAGGAGACAGGTAAACACTAAAATTTCGCGAAAAATACCTCAAATTTCAACTTGAAATTTAATATATTTCCCACGCATATATGTTTGTAGAATTTTAGTATGTTATTCTAGAGACCTTTCGGAAATGCACTGCAGCAAAAACAATTCTGTTGCAATTTGTGGTGGGTCATACCTCAATTTGACTGGACTATTATTCTAACACACTTTTATCTTCCCAAACTAGATAACCCTTATTCTAACTCTTGATTGCCTCCTATTTTCTAATCTATGTAGCTGCTTGTATTTCCTTTTGAAAACATAAGCTTCCCGTGACACCAAATCATTGAACAAACTAACTGAATTTGTCACTTGATGAACAAAATCCGTCCACGATCTCCACAATTTAGCGGAACGGTTGAAACCCAATTGGAGTAATGTGACATCAAACAGACTGTGCGACTGTTCTTTTAGCCGTCTCAAGGCGATGCATTCCGTACGCATGTTTACGATCAACGAAGAAGAGGAGTGTATGGTCAATCATGGACAAATTCTCATTTAGGATATGACCCAAGAAACCAGATAATCCCTAATCACACAAGTTAATCTCCAAACCGTTGATCGACCGTTTCGATATCATACGTCGAGACGAAAATTGAAAATAAGGACTGTAAACGACACCTCTCATCACAGGCCAGAAACTTTGATCTGTCGACCTCTGCCGTCTTAATTAGCTAGCGTCACTGTTGTGGTCTTTGAAATGCTCATTCGTCGTGTGACATTTATTATTATCAATAACAATGGTAACATGCAGTAGCCGCCTGGGCACAGATAATTGACTCGAAGCAATCATGTCCATTAGCCCAACTACTTTGAGCCTTGCTGTCAATAGAGGTCGATCAAGTCGAAACGGCCATGGTCTGTTTTCCGTCAAACAATTAAACCCACAAGGGAGAATTTAAAGCTCAGCCCATCCCACGCACTTCGACTGCTGAGAAGATTGACCGTATTGTGTAAATTTTAAAGAGGATCATATCTCTTCTGGAAATATTGTCCGACCGGACCACGCAGGATCGCTGTTCCTAAAAAAAATGATCCTAACATCGTGTACTAGGCTGATTGTCCGCCTGGGAGCAATTTCGGAAATTATACCCTAGACTAAACTGTCCTATCGGAGAAAAAGTTATACACGTACTGTTGATGAAGGGCATATTTGCCCTGCAACGCGGGCAAAAAAGCGTCATATGACCTACATTTATTGGAGCGATATGCCAGAGGTGGGGCAAATTGACGACGTCTGGCGAATAGAAAGCAACCATATGACTCTACAAGAAAGCTTCCCTCCGCACCTTACATTCCATGTACATCCATCGAAAGTAGGGGCAGAAAAAAAATATAGAAAAGGAGGAAAAGACTCCTTCGGTTGAAGTCCGCCCCCCAAACATTCCCTCCCCCACTTCCCTTTCAGCGTGCGGTACACCCAAATCGTCCAGGCCAGATAGGGTTTATTTACTGTAAGTGCTCGACGAGTTTACTTTTCGTCAAATAACCTACAGTTGTTTATTGATGACAATTCAACGGCGAAGGGAAGCATACCCTTTCGAAGGATTGAGTGATCAAATGAATTGAGTGATACTTGTATCTTTCAAGAAACGAATTTAAAAGAGCTTTCGATTATAAATGTTTATGATTTGGCCTGAAAGACATCAGGTGACAAAGCCGATATTCACTATTCAACCGTCATCCACAAAATATATCCACTGTATTCGCGGATCTGAATGTGAGGTGCAGAGGAGAACTTTCCTGTGGAGTCATATGGTTGCTTTTTAGTCGCCAGACGTCGTCAGTCTTCCTCATCTATTGCTTATCGGTACAATTCACTACATGTATATGGTAGGATTCTGTTGACGGACTGTTAGTCCCCGAGGCCCACCCTCTGTACATATCATTCCACAAATACATGTAAGTTTATTGTTTTGGTGGGAAATTTAAGCCGTACGACGTCGGGCATTATAGGACAGTTTTCTGTGTATTCTTGCATTTACCAAGTTTACCCCATTAGGCGTTTACTCTATCAGACGTTCTCGATGATCATGTCACCACAGCTCCAGAGCTAGCGTAACTAATTCCGCTTAAGCCGGTGCTAGGGGCTATGTAGATACTGCATAGACTTCACATGAACAACTGCAATAAAATCGGGGCCGAGATATTCCGGCTACGTCCGAGAATCCATTGTATTCTCGGATCGGAACGTGACGTGCCGCGGGAATCTTTCCGTGGAGTCATATGGTTGCTTTTTAGACGCCAGAAGTCAATTTTTCCCATCTCTTGCATATCGCTCCAATGCATTGAAAACTAATGACAACTTGCCTCTTTTGTGAATCTAGCTTTTGTCGATATATTGTTATATTATGCCCCATATCTTTGGGTGCTATTCGTATCGTGTGAATCCTTTTGTTCCGATCACAGACAGAGACATTCAACACGGACGATGTCTGGCATTTAGTGCGTGTATTGTGAATATATTGTGATTCCTGTAGACCGGAAGGGTGTCACATCGAAAACATCGAGAAAGGCTTGACAATCTAATATATCAAGGCGGCTTCGTATTACATTAGAAGGGTCCCGTTTGCTCTCCATAAATCTCGTGGCACGATAGCTGAACATATGACAAAACTTTTGGGGAGAAGAGAATAGAATACATTCCCTGGAGCATCTAAGTCTTTTCCATGATCATTATGATATTTTATGACCTTTTTGTTTCTGTAACACAAGCAAAGTTCGAACTCGAGGAATGTTTGAAGGTGTACATGAAGGAGTATGGAGTATTGTTGTTGCGTTAGTTCGGGGGAAACTGAAGCTCTCGCGACAGTCACATCACTCCAGTCGCTGTGATGGTTGAGCGTCCATCCCAACACACTATACGCGAACCGGAATCTTTGCCTTTTATGTGCGATCAAATAGATGACTGAATGATAAGCACAACAAATTTCTTTCATCAAAAGATCTAAAAAAGATGGCAATGGCCGATCACACATTCTCCTTCTGATTTATATAACAGCTGGTATCGATCGATTGGATATCAAACCAAGAATCAAGGTACACCATTTGTGGATGGATTGTAGCGGCGAATCTCATCAAAGGGGCAAATACTTTGATCTATGTCCTACCGCAGTGTCAATCAGTTCTCTTCACTGGCACAGTGTTTGGAAGGATTAATCATGGTTTGATGTTCATAATTATTTAATTATTGTGTCCATAATTTAGTTATTATGAAACATGAAATGGCACCCAGTCAAAGATAACACGTTGTATAAGACAACGCTGAAAGCTTATTCTGCCTTTGCGCTTTGTTTTACTGGAGGGCACAGGATTTCCCTTTGGTGTTCGGTAAGAGAGTGGGGAGAACCCGAAATTAGTCCACCTAACCGCAAATTGATAAAAACCTTTGATATCGTTTGCGTTTTCCTGTAACTGTGGCTCAAAGACAAGTTATGTCGTGCGCGAAGCAAACTTCCATCGTGCTAGACGGATATGAATCTTTAAAGAAAAATTCTTAACGGAAATTCACTCTCCACAATGAGGTTTGCGAAATGATTACCTTCTCAGTTGAACCACTTTTTGTGTGTACCACGGTGAAGAGCATCACGACCTGGAAAAAAGCGTTGTTTTGTTCATTGGCCGGGATCCTCCAATTTTTTGCGACTTGTGTACAAATTATTCACCTGGACACACGTCTCCTGTTTTCTCTCTGGCCTTACCGTCTGACAATTAAGTCCGTTGGGGTGTTATGAACAGATGTAAAGCATTAAAGAGGTAGTAGCGTGATTTTAGTTGTTCGGGTAAACTGAACAGCATGATCACTTGCAACATTTGCCAAAAGATTTTCAAGTATTGAAATCTCGTATTTCATATAAGGATCAATATTGTCAGATTCTTCAATTCAGTCTAGTGAACAACATGAAAATGGGAAATGACTGAGATGACGTCGGATAACGTGATCAGGTATCCATGACGTCACATTAGAAGCCGTCACAGTGCGATAAAAGTTCTAAGATCGAGTATGACGTTGCAAAGCATCACGCTCGGAATGCCAGTGCGCGTTTTCTGACGTCATCTCAGGCACTGGAGCCAAGTGCAGGTGCTGTTACGTTTTTCAGAGAATGTCAGAAGTGTGATTTCAATGCCCGTAATATTAAAAAATGAGGTCACAGAAACACGTTCACCATAGTTGCTTTCAACTACTGAATAACTTTTATCGAAATATGTTATTTGCTGAATATTTTTTAAATGACGCTTTTACCTCTTTAATCCATTTTACAGGAATTCCATCGATGTAGGCAAATATCATAGGTAGAATTTTCTACCAACGGCCAACCAACAAATGAACAATCTATATCCAATTATTTTTAGGATGTCACTTTCTTGATAAAGCACAAATACTAGTGCTGGATGGGTCAGTCCCGTGCGTGACTGGAACCCGCGCCCTCAGAGTTTGGCACCAAATCAACAGCAGTGAGGGCGCGGGTTCGAGTCTCACACGGGACTGACCCATCCAGCACTAGTATTTTTGCTTTATCAAGAAAGTGACATCCTAAAAATAATTGGATATAAATGTTACCTACTTTCTAAAATGGCATTAGTATATATAAATCAACAAGCTACACCAAAACATAAAATATCTGATTCACCTTTCATTCGCGAACTCGATTCGTATATACAACTAATAATACAAACATGTGAATATAACTGAGGTGTTATTGACCTACGAATGTTGGACAGTTCAAGTTAGTTTCATATGATTTATTGAACTTCTACTCTACGATTTACAATCTCACGTAACCAATCCACACAGTCTAGCAACTTATATACAAACTTCTGAATGCCTCTTGATGTAGAAACAGACACACTGTCCCACGAAACAATGTCCCTTTTTCATATGTTTGAATTTTATACGTATTTGGATTTGGCTGCTACACAACATGGCAGAGTGACTAACGTCACAGGACCTACGAAGCAGGGTAGGCATAGGACTCCCTCCCGCAGTCGAAATCCTGCCTATATTAAGATGGGCACTGCCCAAGTCAGAATCAGCACAGATTTTCATCAAAAATCACCAGAAATTTTCATCAGAAGTAGGTCAGCTCAGAACTTGCTGGTAACAGTCCCCTAATGCACCTTTATGCCAAAAAATCAAGGTTCTAATGTCAACGGTTCCCCTTATTTTGCCGACGAAAGGATTCGGATGGACTGACTCACTCACTCACTCACTCACTCATTACCGGACAATTTGCAAATGAGAGCATACTTCGTAGGAATAGGAAGACAATCAAAACTGGCCTAATCATTGTAGAGTAAAAGACACAACGAACCGAAAAGAAGACAACCAGTGAGAATATCCGAATTAGATATATTGCTTGTAAAACAACAGCTGCGATTAGTTATGGGCGCTTGATTATCTGCACGCTTTTGGCACGCAGTGGTGGATTCATTGTGGTATAGCTTGTGCATTGCTGCTTTCAAGAGCACAGTCCATTATTTATTATGCTTGAAAACAAGATCTGAATAAAATATCTGGCGAGGGTTATCACACTGGTTGCCCTAGTATTGATATATTGCACAAAGTATCAGCATATCGGGATGGTTTATATAAGATGACCCAGCTACGATCGGTCAGCTTCCCCGACTTGTAAATGTTGACCGTGGTTTTCTCGATGAAAGGGGTCTCAGTAGCCTACTGGTGATTCTGTTGAGAAAGGCGAATATATATACTGGTAACTATTTTCTTCTTCGAAAGGTTAAAGGTTGAATCATACATTTGTTGTGAAGGGACAACAGGTCATGCATGCCTGTGTTCATCGGCGGAACTTGGAAACATATTCATATGCTCATGCAAAGTGGTTCACGTCATCGATCGTCCAAATAACTGGTCAAAGATCGTCGTTCATTCATGCTGTTGATGAACATAGGGTCAGGCACATGCAAAGTGTTTCACGTCATCGGTCGTCCAAACATATATTTAGACAACTGGCCAAAAAATTAACTATTGAACTTGAATGCCGTTTTCGTATGATTCTGGAATCTGCTGGGTTTCGAACAATAGATAATCTTTCGTTTAATGCTTCTCAACATTCGATTGCTTCTGACAAGGATTGATCTAGTTATTTGACTTGTGTAAGGAATCATCTTTGAAAGTCGAAATAATCAGATTATTTTGGTACCAAAAAAGTAATTTACTTGATATAAAAGAAGGAAAGTGCCTATGGCCAAGGACTGAGCTCTTCTTGTGTTAATAAACTCGAATTCATCAACTGCGATATCAAGTCTTTTGAAGTTCTATCTTATCGAAACATTATCCAGTAGAGACTCAAAAGTCAAAGGAGCTGACATTACTTCATGCTGTTAGGCATAAAATATCAAGGTATACTCACTTTGGACACGAGACAAATACGATGAAATGAGTGTCTTGTAACATTGTCCACCTCTTTGATGTAGACATTTTCAATATACTTTGATTTCCTTCCCTTTAGATTATTACAAGCGCCGCACGAGAAGTGTATATAAGGGGAAAATACATAATAGCGATTCGTATTGCCTTTGGTTCTCATGGTGAAATAGTACTTTTCGATTAAGCAAAAATAGAGATTGAAAGGTAATATTTTCCGCAACAAAGGGAAGCGGCTCGTTAACCGGCTTCAGGATGAACGAGATGTCAATGAATACTCTCTTCCAACTCCGGAATAGTCCAAGATCAAAGGCCAACCTCGCGCAAATTACCCATTCTTGCGATTTAATGCCACAGGCATAACCAATAGGCAATTTATCACCTGTGTTTTCCATCTAAAAACGTCATTTTCGGATTCTAACCGATTAACAGAGAGTCTTAACAGAGATTAGACAGAATATCGTAAACATTGCAAGTGTCAAAATGGAATTTCAAAGAACTAATTCACTCCGAGCTGCATATTTACAAATTCAATTACAGTCTTTCGAGTCCTTCAGACCAATAGTCCAGTAGTACATATGTTTTACATCTCGTGAGATTTTCCACGGATATGAAGTATTAAATGAATTTCATCGCAACGAATGGGGTACACGGAAAGGCTTTCTGGCGGACTAGACGCTTGTATTCTCTTATTCTAGCACACGTTTACCTTCGCAAACTGGATAAACCTTATTCTAACTCTTGATTACATTCGTTTAGTAGCTATACAGGCTGTGTGCCTTCAACTTTCTAATCTATGTTGCTGCATGTATTTCCTTTTCAAAACATAAGCTTTCCGTGACACCAAAATCATTCAACAAATTAACTGAATTTGTCACTTGACAAACAAAATCCGTTCACGATCTTCACAATTTAGCGGATCGGTCGAAATCCAACTGGAGTAGTGTGCCATCAAAACAGACTGTGTGATTGTTCTTTCAGCCGTCTCAAAAGGATGCATGCCGGATGCATTTTCACCATCAACGAAGAAGAGGGGTATGTGGTCAGTCTTTGACAAATTCTAATTTCTATGACTCAAGGAAGCTGATAATCCCTAATCACACAAGCCAATCTTCAAACCGTTGATTGATCGTTTCGATATCATAGGTCGAGCCGAAAATTAAAAATAAGGACTGTAAACGAAGGCCAGAGGCTTTGATCCATCGATCTCCGGAGTGTTAATCAGCTAGCGTCACTGTTATGGTCTTTGAAATACTCATTCGTCGTGTGACATTCAGTATTTTCAATAACAATGATAACATGCAGTAGCCGTCTCGGCATAGACAACTGACTTGAAGCAATCATGTCCATTAGATCAACTACTTCGAACCTTGCTGTCAATAGAGGTCGATCAAGTCGAAACGACCATGATGTGATTTCCGTCAAACGATTAAACCCACACTGGAGGATTTAAAGTACCCAGCCCCTCCCACCCACATTGGCTGCTGAAAAGACGGATCGTATTGTGTAAATTTTAAAGAGGATCATATCTCTTCTGGAAAAATTGTCCGACCGGACCATATATCTTTGGACCACGCAGGTTCGCTGTTCCAAAAAAAATGATGCCCCCGTGACATTGTGCACTAGGCTGATTGTCCGCCTGGGAGCAATTTCGGACATTGTACCCTATGGTAAACTGTTCTATCGGTGGAAAAGTTATACACGTACTGTTTATGAAGGGCATATTTGCGCTGCTACGCGGGCAAAAGAAAACGTCATATGACCTACATTTATTGGAGCGATATGCCAGAGCTGCCGATAATTGAAGACGTCTGGCGAATAAAAGCAACCATATGACTCTACAGGAATGCTTTCTTCGTCACCTTACATTCCATGTACATCCATTGAAATTAGGAACAGAAAAAAAAATACAAAAGAAGGAAAAGACTCCTTCGGTTGAAGTCAGAGCCCCCCCAAACACCCTCCCACCCGTCAGCGTGCTGTACACCCCAAATCGCCCAACCCAGATTGGGTTAATTTACTGTAAGAGCTGGATGGGTTTATTGTTCGTCAATAACTTACACTTACAGCCTTTTTTACAGTCGAGATCAGTGTTTATCATTTTCCTGAGATCGATCAACGGTGAAGGGAAGCATACCCTTTCGAAGGATTGAGTGATCAAATGAATTGAGTGATACTTGTGTCTTTCAAAAAAAGCTTTTAAAAGAGTTTTCGATTATAAATGGTTATGATTTGGCCTGAAAGATATCAGGTGACAAAGCCGATATTTAGTATTCAGCTGTCGTCCACAAAATATATCCACCGTATTCTCGGATCTGAATGTGAGGTGCCGAGGCGAACTTTCCTGTGGAGTCATATGGTTGCTTTTTAGTCGCCAGACGTCAGTTTTTCTCATCTATTGTCTATCGGTACAATTCACTACATGTCTTTTGGTGGACTGTTAGTCCCCTGGGCACACCCTCTGTACATGCCATTCGACAAATACATGGACGTTTATTGTTTTGGTGGGAAATTTAAGCCGTACGATGTCGGGCATTACAGGATAGGTTTTTGTGTATTCTCGCATTTACCAAGTTTACCCCATCAGACGTTTACTCTATCAGACGTTAACATCAGATGAGTTATTTGTCTGAGCCGATCTGTCATCACAGCTCCCGAGCTAGCGTAACTAATTCCGCTTAAGTCGGTGCTACAGGTCGTGTAGATACTGCATAGACTTCACATGAACAACTGCAATAAAATCGGGGCTGAGATACTCAGGCTACGTCCGAGAATCCACCGTATTCACGGATCTGAATGTGAGGTGCCGAGGGAATCTTTCCTGTGGAGTCATATTGTTGCTTTTTAGTCGCCAGAAGTCGTCAATTTTTCCCATCTCTTGCATATCGCTACAATGCATTGAAAACTCATGACAACTTGCCTCTTTTGTGAATCTAGCTTTTGTCGATATATTGTTATATTATGTCCCCTATCATTCGGTGCCATTTCTATCTTGTGAATCCATGTTTTCGATCACAGACAGAGACATTCAACACGGGCAATGTCTGGCTTTTAATGCGTGTATTGGGAATATATTGCGATTCCTATAGACCGGAAGGGTGTCTCATCGAAACATTTAGGAAGGCTTGACAATCTAATATATCAAGGCGGCTTCGTATTACATTAGAAGGGTCCCGTTTGCTTTCCGTAAATCTCGTGGCACGATAGCTGAACACATGACAAATCTTTTGGGGAGAAGCGAATGGGATACATTCTTTGGGGCATCTTTTCCATGATCAGTATGATATTTTGGTGGCCTTTTTGTTTCCGTAACACAAGCAAAGTTCGAACTTGAGGAATGTTTGAATTGCAAGACATATAAGGGAAGTGGGATAAGGTGCCGACATACTGACAGAGCCACATGACTTCACAGTATAGTCTTCCGGTTAACCTATTTTAAAGCACATACCAAGAATCTAGCGATTCGTGATATGTGTTGTATCTCAGCTATGCTGTTATTGTACCTGTTCATGTGACAACTTGGATGATATGACCACACGGACCTTAGCACCGGCTAGATACAAATCTAGAGAGCTATGATGGAAATACTGTGACAACTCGTATATTGGTAATTGGGGAGCTGTTTCGCTGTGACAACCCGTGCACTGGGGATTGGTGAGCTGTGTCGTGGTCAGATGAAAATGAAATGTGTACATGAAGGAGTATGGAGTATTGTTGATGCGTTAGTTCGGAGGAAACTAAAGCTCTCACTACAGTCACATCACTCCAGTCGCTGTGAAGGTTGAGCGTCCATCCCAATCCACTATGCCGTTTCTGGAATACGCGAACCGGAATCTTTGCCTTTTATGTGCGATCAAATAGATAACTGAATGATAAGCACAACAAATTTGTTTTATCAAAAAATCTAAAAAAAACTGGCAATGGCCGATCACACATTCTCCTTCTGATTTATATAACAGCTGGTATCGATCGATTCGATATCAAACCAAGAATCAAGGTACACCATTTGTGGATGGATTTTAGCGGCGAGTCTCTTCAAAGGGGCAAAAACTTTGATCTATGTACAATCACAGTGTCAATCAGTTCTCTTCACTGGTTCAGTCATTGGAAGGATTAATCATGGTTTGATGTTCATAATTATTTAATTATTGTGTCCATAATCTCGTTATTACGAAACATGAAATGGTACCTAGTCAAAGATAACATGTGACAAAGCTGAAAGCATATTCTGCCTTTGAGTTTTGTTTCAATGGGGGCACAGGATTTCCCTTTGATGTTCGGTAAGAGAGTGGGGAGAACCCGAAATTAGTCCACCTAACCGCAAATTGATAAAAACCTTTGATATCGTTTGCATTTTCCTGTAACTGTGGTTCAAAGACAAGTTATGTCGTGCGCGAAGCAAACTTCGATCGTGCTAGACCGATTTGAATCTTTAAAGGAAGAGTCTGAACGGAAATTCACTCTCCACAATGAGGTTTACGAAATCATTACCTTCTCAGTGGAATCACTTTTTTGTGTGTACCACGGTGAAGAGCCTCACGACCTGGGAAATCTTTGTTTTGTTCATTGGTCGGCATCCTCCAAGTGTTTGCGAACTTGTCGTGTACAAATTATTCAAATGGACACACGTCTCCTGTTTCTTCTCTGGACTTTGCCGTCTAACAGTTAAGTCAGTTGTGGCGTTATGAACTTATGTAAAGCATTAATCCATTTTACAGGAATTAGAGATCCACCGATGTAGGCAAATATCATAGGCCGAATTTTCAAACAACGGACAACCAAAAAAACAACAATCTATATCCAATTATTTTTAGGATGTCGCTTTCTTGATAAAGCAGAAATACTAGTGCTGGATGGGTTAGTCCCGTGTGAGACTCGAACCGGCGCCCTCAGAGTTTGGCATCAAATCACCAGCAGTGAGGGCGCGGGTTCGAGTCTCACACGGGACTGACCCATCCAGCACTAGTATTTGTGCTTTATCGAGAAAGTGACATGCTACAAATAATTGAATATAAAATCTACTTTCTAAATGGCATTAGTATATATAAATCAACAATCTACATCAAAAAAATAAAATATTTGATTCACCTTTCATTCGCGAACTCGATTCATATATACAACTAATAATACAAACATGTGAATATAACTGAGGTGTTATTGACCCAAGAATGTCGGATAGTTCAAGTTAGTTTCATATGATTTATTGTAACTTCTAGTCTACGAATTGGTAGAACTTATATACAAACTCCTGAATGCCACTTGATGTAGATACAGACACACTGTCTCAGAAAACTATGCTCTTTTTTCATATGTTTGAATGTCTCACGTAATTAGCTTCGGTTGCTACACAATGGGAAGACAATCAAAAGGGACTGATATCGATTGTGCGTTCATAGTTGACAAACTGGCCTAAATATTGTAGAGCAAAAGACACAACGAACAGAAAAGAAAACAACCAATCAGAACATCCGATATTAGATATATTGCTTGTAAAAGAACAGCTGTGATCAGTTAGGATCCAGGGCATTTCCCCCAGTGGACATTTCCCCCAGCGGACATTTCTCCCATGGACATTTCCCCCAGTGTACATTTCCCCCAGTGGACATTTCCACCAGTGGACATTTCCACCAGTGGACATTTCCCCCACCCTATATTTTTAGGTTATTTTGAGGCTAATATAACATAATTTTCAAATAATTTGGCAAAAACTAAATTGTTTATATTATATATTATATAGCACATTTTTAAACAATATAATGGATCACATAGTGATAACATATAATATTCATATACATAGTATATATTTTAACATTTTAAGAAAACATTATATCACATTCCTCGTAAAACCTAATGTAAAAATTGTTATATTGTTTTAAAATATGCTATAAGATTGTATAATATGTGACTCATTTATCATAAACATATGTGGAAACCCATATATATATAGAAAATAAAAAATATACAAAAAATTGATGTCATTGACAAATTATTTGAAAACTATGTTCAAGCCTCAAAATAACCTGAAAATATAAGGTGGGGGAAATGTCCACTGGGGGAAATGTCCACTGGGGGAAATGCCCACTGGGGGAAATGTCCATGGGGGAAATGTCCGCTGGGGGAAATGTCCACTGGGAGAAATGTCCGTACCCCGATCAGTTATGGGCACCTCCTTATCTGCACGCTTTTGGCACGCAGCTGTGGATTCATTGTGGTATTGTGAAACTTGTGCATTGCAGGTGTTGCTGCTTTCAAGAGCACGGTCCATCATTTATTATGCCTGAAAACAAGCACCAGCTGAATAAAATATCCGACGAGGGTGATCACACTGGTTGCGCTAACACTGATATATTACACAAAGTATCAGTATATCAGGTTGGTTGATTGTTGGCTTATTATGTAAGATTACCCAGCTACGATCGGTCAGCTTCCCCGACTTGTAATTGTTGACTGTGGTTTTCTCGAAGAAAGTAGTAGTAGTAGTAGTAGCCTACTGGTGATTATGTTGAGAAGGGCTAAAAAATACTGGTAACTATGTCCAGAAGAATAGTTTTTTCTTCGAACGGTTGAATATTAACCCTATCTGGCCTTGGGGGGGGG
>JAVTVY010003544.1:0-35856 GCA_036873755.1 Hanleya hanleyi
TCACTGGTGAATTCTTCTAAATTTATATTATGATGCAAAATAAATTTCAAACGATGAACGTTAATTATTCTCCATGTTTTCTTTCCAAAAGGCTGGATATTAATCACTCCATAATGGGGTGGCTGCTTCTTCTGCACCCCAGTCCACAGTAAACATGCTCCATTCGAGCCTAATTGGCTATTATAATTAATTTTTTCGAAATATTAAACTCTCCACGTGGTATACAACTCCGCCATCTTTATCACTAAACTATGAAATTGACATCAGTGAGAGATTGTCATCCAGCCTCCTAGTATGACTTACCTGAACCGGTGACATATGTATTCTGTGTTTACGCTTTTAGGGCTCGGACCACTATTAAATTTACATTGACGGCCATGTTAATGAAAGTGCACCTGGCTGATTTATTAATTATTTTTGGACTTTCATCTCTTGGCAGTTTGTAGTTCCATTCAAGTCCTGCATCGCCATCTACTTCTTGGCGGGGGTCGCCCATCAAAATTTCGAACCAGAGCGTCCTGTTGGCAAGCACTGTACTTCCGGCGAATAACTTACCTCCAAAAAGCAGAGTCTACGCACCTGCATATAGTGCCTCAGACTGACATGAATTATGCAGTGAATTCAAAATAAAAGTCACAACTCAAAAGGGCACTTGTCATGCTTAATGTTGGCCATGCAAGCCCTTGTCTCATTATCAAAAGGAAGCTGGGGAAAAAATCAGCACAAAAACTTGTCCTCTATGGCAGAGGTTATTTAGAGGGGTTAACGGCTAGGGACTTTTTTTTAGTGGTCCGAGCCCTATATACAGCCGTTTCACTGGTAGGCTACTTGTTCACTCTCCATTATTACCAGTTACCGGGACGTTCTCTGTAGGATAGCCCTAATTTCGGCGTGTCATAAAACCTCATATCAGACCGATAAAACAACATTGGCGGGCGGCGGGCCGATAATGAGCTGCAGCCGAATATCGGCCCGCTACCTGACCTTTGACACAGTGACGTAAGATCGGTGACTCGCGCTTACCATGGTGATGTACCGGTAATGCTTTAGCAGACGACAACAAGAAGAGATCACTCTCTGATCTGTACGCGAATTAAATGTTTATTTCATCATACAGGATGATATCCTCGTTGTTGTTTTTATTGAAGCTTGTTTTGAAACTGGTAATAATAGTAATAACATGATTTTTTTCGGGACATTATACTTTTTTATTGGCCCTCCATCAATAATTAGCAGCCCGCCATAGTCATTAGCGGCCCTCGGGCCCTTCGGGCCCTTGGGCCGCTAATGACTATGTTGGGCTGCTAATTATTGATGTCGGGCCAATAAAAAAGTATAACGCCCTCAAAAATCATGTTATATCATATGATAATTTATCGTTGAACAAACGTGACCCCGTCTCAGCGTCTATCATATATTCACTTGTGTAATGGATAACGTTCAAGGCTTTGTCGACGTCCTCTAGACAGTTCTTCAAATTTGACCACATAGACAGGTCCAAAGTCTGTCCGGCTTTGGTGGGATACATAATTTGTCTTCTTTTCACTCGTCTTCCAGCGGCGAACATGAATTTTATCCTGTCCTTGGTAGAAAGTGTATCTCAGGTAGGCCTACACGTCTTCTGACAACAGTAAAGGGTCGGCATTTACCGTCTGCTTAACGATCAGGTCGCCGATTGCAACGATATAGTCTCTCAATTTCACCCAGCCCTGCCGCGTTAAACGTACGGTCTTTATACCGAACAGAAGGCCGAAGTCAACCACATCTTTAATCTCGGTAATATCCACGCAGGCATGCTCTCTAGAGTTCCCCACACTGACGAAGGCGTTGTATCCCAAATGGAACCCAGTCACGGACCTGTAGCCGACATCAACGATCGAAGTCAGGCTGTAGCAGTTGGGATAATGTAATGTTGCCAGTCTTCTGTACAGCTTCCACAAACGCATAAAAGGCCTTCGGACTGATCGTTTAGGTATCAAGTTCAGCAGATGCCGGACTCGTCCACTCGTTGTCTTCACAACCATTATGTTTTCGTACATTTTCATCGTTAATATAATAATTTGTCTAAGCAAGTCACATATTGTGGATACACATGTTATCTCTTTGACGAGAATCAAAAGGTTTCTGCGAATTGCTTGTTGGTGGACCTCTTCCATCGTGCTATCAGTGGCACGTTCGAGTAGTAGCAACTCGTCCTTATATACAATTCCAACACTGTACACTGCGCATGCGGGCTCTATCGACATACCGGTTTTTTATTGCTCCAATTTCATATTCTTTACTTCAACTGTTGCGAGTTAGAAGTTTCACCCACCGTTGTCCCTGATTCGCTCAATTTCAACGCCAACCTTTCGACGTTTGACCTATCACCTTTTAACCTTGACCTTCTGACGTCATTCTTTCATCATTATTTCTTCATTATTATGTAGTCAGTCCCATACTCCCCCCCCCCCGTATACTACTACGGTACATTACTGGTACATTTTCGGTGAATGAGGAGGTTTATATCCAAGTCAGATCTCGTGGTCAGAGTGTGCGTGTGACTTGGGCTCGCTCGAGAAACTACACAGTAAAACTCTTTCCAGCAAATATCGGCCTAGGATATATGATTAGAATCCCGGATTTTGCATGTAAATTTATGGCATCGCCGATGCAAGTCCCTGTGCAACAGTCTGAAACATTGCAAAACAGCTTAGCATGCGTGTTTTTGGAAATTTTCTCTGATTCTGAGTAGATTTTCATGAAATTTCTGAAAAATATATAAAAGTTATGCCAAGATGCTGTGCAAAATTTCACTGCTGTCAAAAATTGGCTCCTATATAACAGTATTGCCGAAAAATGCGGGACCGAAAGTAGAACATTTAATATGGCATACGATATCATGAGCTTTCGCAGGTACTTTATTTGTTCCATCAGATCATGATCAAGCGTGCCAACTAGTGCTTCCAGTTGTTTATTACGATTACTCGATACATCTGTCTCGTATCACAGGGCTAAGTAGCACTTTTGATTTTAATTTTTTGAAATTTTTACATTTTAATTTTTTTAAATTTTAAAATTTTAATTTTTTAACAACTTTGAAACACTAAATAATAAAGCTATATAATAATTTAGTGTTTCAAAAGATGTTAAATTTTTTTTTTAATTTTAAAATTTAAAAAATTAAAATTTTAAAATTTAAAAAAATTAAAATTAAAATTTTTTTTTTTTTAAATTTTCAAAAAAATCTATGGCAAAACTCGCGCTTTAAATATGACCATGTATGAGTATTATAGTAGCTATATAATAATTTAGTGTTTCAAAGATGTTCAAAAAAAAATTAAAATTTTAAAATTTAAAAAAAGTAAATTTTTAAAATTTAAAAAACTTAAGGGAGTAGAGGACATTCATTTCCCTGCTCTTATGGGGCTACAACATGGTCATTTGTCAAATTTTTCAAAACAAGCTGAATTTCCTAACAAAAGTACCCAGACATATCAAAATGGAATAAAAATCAACAAAAGACACAACACAACCATTTATGCGTTTTACTGGTGGTTCGATAGTGTGATGGTACGGACCAAAATATTGGCATTTTAAATTCAACGGTTGGAGGGTGCTAAGTGCTCCATAGGTTAAAAATTATTCCCCCGGAATATCCCCAAATTCACTCTTATTCACTTTCAACTAAAACAAAACTTCTGAATGACTGATAAATTGAACTTCAATAATATTCTCCACATCCACCCCGATTCCCCACCCCCTTCTAAAAATAGGACTGAAAAGTCTCCGTTTATCTGTTATACCGGTAATATTTTCTAAGAAAGTATGGTGTCCCCCTGTTTTTGTTACATATTTAACAAGCACTATATGTGTTTAGTATTATATAGCAAAATGGGGAAAATTTGACCTTGGGAAGTTTGATTTATTGAGCATCAAAGAAGAAAAAATTCATATTTCCCTATGTATTCAGTGTTATGGCTTTTAAGTGCATTTGGCTGCCATATTTTTCTAACGAGTATGGTGACCCCATTTTTTTTTTTCATGGATCATCTTCTCCTAACCTGATGAAAAAATCCTGAAATTTAAAAAAACTTTCAACCTCTAGAAATGAACGTCCTCTACTCCCTTAAAATTTAAAAAAAATAAAATTTAAAAAAATTAAATTTTAAATTTTCAAAAAAATCTTTGACAAAACAGTGCTAATTAGCTCTGTGTCTCGTATTATACTATTCATATCATGAATTTAATCTTCGACCGAGGGCGACACCACGAGGTCAAATTTTATTGCAAGGTGAACTCTCCGAACAGATAGGTCCTACAACTATGCCCATGCATCACATTTTTTCTTGCCTGGCGTTATCAGCGTCACCACATGGGTGCTGACGTCGATTTCATCAGCTTATGGCTAGATATTTCTATAAACCGCGTCATTAAAGTTTTGCTTTTTCCCCGCAGAGTCAGGTGCACCAGAGGACGTTGCGTCTCTAAAATGTATTTTAATAGTTTTCTCGATAAAGTTGAAAATAGACGTGTACCGTACACTATTAAATTCCGGGAGATAGATCGATAGCGACGTTGGTCAGTGTTTTCAAGCAAATAGCAGTTATGAATGTCTTTCTTTCAAGAACAATTCCATGAGAATGGTTCCAGACACAACACGGGGTGTGGCAAAGATGTTTCTCTAGCACGAATTCAAGTCTACTGATTTAGATAAAGTACTATACCGATACCTTCATTATGGTACATTGTTTTATGCAATTATAGATCCAAATGCTTCAATGATTAATATAATACCTATTTCAAGACCAACAAAGACCCCTACCTCCATCTCCGTTGTCGATCATTTTCCAGCAGAGACAGGTTCACCTCCAGCAGAGTCTAGTCAACGACTATATTTCCAGCAGAGTGCTGTCTGAATAACGAGGGTGTAGCGGTTAGAAATTGTGGTTGTTGGAAATGACACGAGGCGGAAGTCATGTTTGTCACGTGACCAAACTTTCTCAGTTGTCAAGTACTTTCAGGAATGAGCAGCGGGCACCCGGGGCAGTATTTGTATGTTAAAATTGCATAAGCTGGTAAGCATAATGCTTTAAATTATTTTCTTACGATATATATTAGTTGACTCCGGCTGTGGTGAAACACTTTTCGACAGACACTCTGAACGATCGAACCCAGCGGCAGCGTGAAGCTGCATTGCACTAATTTGCAGTACGTTTGCACAGGTTCTGAGGTTGTTGTTGTTCATAAATTTGTCTGTTTTTCGTCAATCACATATTCTAGAGAAATAAACATACACAAATAAAACGCTATCAGTATCAGGCTAAATCCTAGTCAAGTAAACCAAAGTTACATTTACATAGAGTCCTCGCCACCTGGAGAGGAGTAGGCCTATAGCCCAACGCTCGTGGAGAAGTTTACTGAAATACAACAACAACAACCACAACAAGTAACCCCACTGTGATTTTTTTTATCAGAGTCATGCCGTATGATTTCCCATGTCTCAAAGAAGCCCATAAACAACGTCGGAAACAGACCAGAAAATTACACCCCAATCCCCACTATGTAATGCTGGAGTCAAACGAAATCCCCACCCCCCCCCAACCTCGGGCAAGGGTCTGGTTTAGTGGGGGATTACCTGGGGATTCACAACATGTTTACGCCCCAGGGAGTGGGGCTTTCACACATTTTCAGTCCTGTTTATCTTGGGATTCAGTTAAGACTTCTTCTACCTAGGGATGGGACATAAATTGTATTTGGTTGAGGTTTAGGTGGGGATTCACTTCAATGTTTTGCCCCAGGGGGTAGGGCATTGAAGCATTTTAACAACTTTCATTTGCTGAGTCCCCACTAAACCCCGAGGTTGGGTGGGTGGGGGTTTCACTTGACTCCTGCATAATCTATGGTCTCTCAAGGTTCGAAAGCCATCAATTACTACTGTGTCCCAGATAATAATATATTCCGAGACGTTTTCGGCGATATTTCGGAGACAATTCATCGTACAGCATTGAAACTTCACACATTGTATTAACTAAAAAATACTAATTTTTCCCCCATATTTCATTAAAATATATTGGGAATTGATGAAAATCACCAATACCTACCATGTTATTTTGGGGCTATGATGACGTTGATCTGCCAATGTTATAACATGCAGGCTTGACGTCATGACGTCGAAAAATAACCTACAAATCTCCCATTTAATTCTTCAAATCAATTGTCTCTGACATATCGCCGTAAACGTCTCGGATATATTATCTGGGACAGACAGTAGTTGCAAACACTTACTTGCACTCGAAATGCTGTCAACAACGAAGCCATGTCATTTTCTGCTCCACTCAAACGTGGTGATTAGTACTAAGAATCTTTTCAGAAAGCCACCCCGTTATATTTTGCCCATAGGACTAGATATATAGAATCTTGTGCAGGCCAACACGTGTAAATTATTCGATGCTCACAAACCACAAGACACTGTCTGACACTAGTTGTTGGAGGCTACTTGGTCCCACGGGCAAAATTTAACAGGGTCACTTCCTAAAAAGACTCATACCAATTCACCAGTTTTGAGTGGAGAAGAAATTAACATGGCTTCGTTGTTCAAAGCTCTTGATTCATTTTGTTTTCTGCCCCATTTCGAGTCCAAGTAAGTGTTTGTAACTATTAATATTGGTGGCTTTCGAACCCGAAGAGACCACAGCTAGGTAACGATAGTGGGGATTGGTGAATGTAAGTGAATGTAATTTTCAGGTCTGTTTCCAACATTGTTCATGTGCTTCTTTTGCGACATGGAAAATCATGCAGCATGACTCTGATACTAAAATTATGTTATAGTGCATTATCACAAGCACAACATCGTTTACCTGTCATACTATCTGGGTCTAGCCATTTACATTCAAATATCATTACGTCCAATCACCATTGTGGCACATAATTAATTCTGTAGTATTTTTGAGCTGGTTGAAAGTTTCTTTGGTCACTAGGATAGGTCATGGGATATCACCAGATTTTCACACATGCCACCAAAGCAGTGTAAAATCAGGGCCTTTATTGTGACTAGAGCATCAAAAACGCTGCTCCAATTAATAATAATAATTCAAACCTGTTGTTGATATATTGTGTAAAAATCAACCCATTTTAATCACCAAATTGTTTATCATGTCTATATTCTGAGAAATCTGATATATTTTTTATGGATTTTTACTACATGTAAAATGATTCATCTGGCCATTACTGGAATGTTTTGGTGTTTTTATGATCCTCTATTTTCAGGGACGAACAGTATAGATCATAATCCACACTTTGACATGTTTGAAGGAGCTTCGCTGGTCAAAGCTTCTCTATGAGCCATGTTTGAGGTGTATCTAGATCCTGAGTGAGAAGATAAAGAGCTCTCTGTTTGGTTATTTGTTTGGCTAAAAGATGACAACATTCGCTAGTCGATCACCTCTTGGCACCCTTGAGATGGGTCTGAAAAACCTCAAAACTTCACAGGTATCTTGTATGCTTTATAACTTTCATCATTGGTTTCTATTCTGATGGTTGGATGATACAGGATATACGTTACCATCCCTGTCATAGTTTCATTGCTCTCTTGGAGTCTTGCTAGGATTGTTAATCTTAACAATTCTTAATAATCTGATTTAACAGTCAAACATCAGTCAACTGTGGCATCATCACAACAAAGATTCTTATGTCAGCCTATGCTTACCTCTACAGTACTACGGTATGGTAAACCGACTTCTCAAAATTTATTATGAACCGAGATATACATCAAATTATATATATATATTCCAATTTACTGACTGTTTAAACAACATGGATCTAGCTTTTATTATCAATCTGTTGTTCACAGTTGATGGGAGATGCAGATTTCCAGGACATGTATGGGGCGATTGAGCGTCATCACAGAGAACTGAGACTGGCACATCTCACTGGCATAGCCAAGGACATGATGTAAGTAGACTGGCACATCTCACTGGCATGGCCAAGGACATGATGTAAGTAGACTGGCACATCTTACTGGCATGGCCAAGGACATGATGTAACTAGACTGGCACATCTCACTGGCATGGCCAAGGACATGATGTAAGTAGACTGGCACATCTCACTGGCATGGCCAAGGACATGATGTAAGTAGACTGGCACATCTCTGGTGCATGGCCAAGGACATGATGTAAGTAGACTGGCACATCTCTGGTGCATGGCCAAGGACATGATGTAAGTAGACTGGCACATCTCACAGGTATAGCTAAGGACATGATGTAAGTAGACTGGCACATCTCGTGAGCATAACTAAGGACATGATTTAAGCAGACTGGTACATCTCACTGGTATAGCTAAGGTCATGATGTAAGTAGACTGGCACATCTCACAGGTATAGCTAAGGACATGATGTAAGTAGACTGGCACATCTCGTGAGCATAACTGAGGACATGATTTAAGTAGACTGGCACATCTCACTGGTATAGCTAATGACATGATGTAAATAGACTGGCACATCTCATGGGCTTAACTAAGGACATGATTTAAGTAGACTGGCTCATCTCACAGGTATAGCTGATGACATGATGTAAATAGACTGGCACATCTCATGGGCATAACTAAGGACATGATGTAAGTAGACTGGCACATCTCACAGGTATAGCTAAGGACATGATGTAAATAGACTGGCACATCTCACAGGTATAGCTAAGGACATGATGTAAATAGACTGGCACATCTCATGGGCATACATGTAACTAAGGACATGATGTAAGTAGACTGGCATATCTCATGGGCTTAACTAAGGACATGATTTAAGTAGACTGGCACATCTCACAGGTATAGCTAATGACATGATGTAAATAGACTGGTACATCTCATGGGCATAACTAAGGACATGATTTAAGTAGACTGGCACATCTCACAGGTATAGCTAATGACATGATGTAAATAGACTGGCACATCTCATGGGCATAACTAAGGACGATTTAAGTAGACTGGCACATCTCACAGGTATAGCTAATGACATGATGTAAATAGACTGGTACATCTCATGGGCATAACTAAGGATACGATGTAAGTAGACTGGCACATCTCACAGGTATAGCTAAGGACATGATTTAAGTAGACTGGCACATCTCACAGGTATAGCTAAGGACATGATGTAAATAGACTGGCACATCTCATGGGCATAACTAAGGACATGATTTAAGTAGACTGGCACATCTCACAGGTATAGCTAAGGACATGATGTAAATAGACTGGCACATCTCATGGGCATAACTAAGGACATGATTTAAGTAGACTGGCACATCTCACAGGTATAGCTAATGACATGATGTAAATAGACTGGCACATCTCATGGGCATAACTAAGGACATGATTTAAGTAGACTGGCACATCTCACAGGTATAGCTAAGGACATGATGTAAATAGACTGGCACATCTCATGGGCATAACTAAGGACATGATTTAAGTAGACTGGCACATCTCACAGGTATAGCTAAGGACATGATGTAAATAGACTGGCACATCTCATGGGCATAACTAAGGACATGATTTAAGTAGACTGGCACATCTCACAGGTATGCTAAACATAGACTGGCACATCTCATGGGCATAACTAAGGACATGATTTAAGTAGACTGGCACATCTCACAGGTATAGCTAATGACATGATGTAAATAGACTGGTACATCTCATGGGCATAACTAAGGACATGATTTAAGTAGACTGGCACATCTCATTGGCATGGCTAAGGAAATGATGAAAGTATGTATATGATACATTATGGTCATTTGTGACACTTCTAGATGGACACATTGTCAAATTCGGAACTACGTGTATATGTACAAAAGGGATACATGTACACGCTGGTCATTATAAAGCTGAAATATTACTATAAAACATGAATCAAATTTGTCTCTTTCTCATTTACACACTGGCACCTGTCAAGACTGAATTTAAGTTTATTTTTATATCTTTATTGGAATCCATGATTAATCACTATATCACTATTTTACAATGAAGCCATCAACAAATTAAACAAATTATAATACAAAGATTATAAAGATATAAAATGATAAGGATTACAAATCTCATACTATAATCTGGTCCTGGTTTATATCTATTGGTATAATCCTGTCAGTTACCATCTCTATTCTTCTTGAAGTTACGTCGACATTTAATAACAGATGGATAACTCAAACACCAGGGCCTTCCAATCGAGATCAGACTGAGAGAAATCGACAGGGGTCGTGATACTGCCCAGCTTGGTTTAGCTGAGAAATTCATCAGTATACGTCAAAGACATTGGAAATCTGATTTAGTTGGACAGGATCTCTTCGATGTTTGACTTCGTACATGAACAACTTGTTTGCTAACATGTTTGCTAAATAACTCTTGACTTCAATCCTTGTAAGCTTTTCATATTCTCAATTTCCACTCTTATTGCATTTTTCAGGAAGCAGATTGAGAGAGATACAAAGTTTTTCCATATTCTGGTGAAGATGTTGTGTGAGGTATCAGAGTGAGTACTACTCAACTTTCTCCTTCAATGTGATAATGTTTGTAATGGTTAAATACATGGACTAGGCAGTGTCATTGGAGGCAACTGGACTCCAGCAATTCATGCTAATATCCTATTCTTGAGGTTGAATGCAGTTGATTCATTGACAGGACTGAGGTCGAATTCAGTGGAAATTTTTCAAATTTCACAAGCGAAGGTTTGTATTAAATTGATCGTAAACCCTCAAGTAAAGTTTCCATCAAATGAAAGACCATTGGAAACGTGTCGGAAAATATTTTTTGTCATTTTTTTCGATTTTATTACACAAAGCAAACTGCAAATAAAGCATGGGATTCTATGGTATTCTGTTGTGATCGATCTAGGTCCGGTGACGTCACACTGCTTAGACATATATTTTAAACTTTTTATGCACTTTTCAATGCTTGAGTTTCAACACAGACTTACCGTCCCAATATGCATGTTTCACCAAAATCGAGAAAATTAAATGCAAGATTCAAATTGACTTGACACTTATGAGTTACCATACAAAAAGTCAAGTACTTTTTACCTGGTTAGAAAAATCACATAAATGAAGTAAAAATGCATTTGGATACAGTTGAAATTTCATTTGGTCTTGACTTCGTCTGAGGATTTACTATCACTTTCATTAGAGATTGTGTGACTAAAAAGTAACTGAAAAGGATTTGATGCTATGCTGGTAAACTAAACTAAACTCATCATTTAAATCAATTAATTTTTTTAACACTAATGATATTTTGAATATTTCCTTTCATATGTATTTTCAGACGACCCAGTTCTAGTCGTCAGGCTAACCTAAGCATGGTGTATAGCTGGTACCAGTCTAACAAGAATGTGCTGGCTGAAGGCCCGGTATGCTCATTTTTGGACTACATCAGCTTTAACTCGCAATGCCTTCATTGCCAAAGGTCAAAGAGCTCAAAAGTCAACGTCACAGTGGCCCCCAAAATGGAAAATTATAGAAACCATTGTCTTTGCTATTACTTCTGTCCAAGGATATAGATTGTGATCATACTTCAGAAATACTCATGCTTATGGCAAACAATTTTGAGATCAAAAGGTCAAGGTCACTGGGGACAATATAGTCGGGAAACCATTGAAAACCACATTGTTGTAATTGGATGTATTAGTGGGAAACAATGTGTAGGTTACCAAGATTGAGATCAGTGATCAAGGTCACCTACTGCCAGCAACTCAAAGAAACACAAAACACCCATAGATTTCATTTTAATGATGTAGTCTGAAGTGCCAGTTAGGCCCTTGTTTGTATTTTTGTATTGATGTCAATGCAGACCTTACGAGACACTGGCACTTAAGTGTAGACTGGGATCCATGCCATTTTCTTTATATTCAGTTTACAGATTCTAGATTTAAAATAGATCCCAAATATCGTATAAAATTTCGGAGGTCCCACATCATTTTTCAATATTTTTACATTGGAATGATTAGGCTGTTCTCACTATAATGTTTTCTGTCATGTGCAGAAATTTGGAAAAGCCAAATCACGGGGTTCAAAGGGAAAGTCTAAGAAGGCTGTGGAAAAACCTGAGACAAATTTGTCAACAGAGAGACAGTTGCTGTCTCCAGGTGCTCAAGAAACTCTGACCAGTGGCCTTGTGCCACCTTCATCACCAGTGAGTATATCTGAACAGAACCAGTGTTTAATATTTCTGTAGTTGTTGATATATGATTCCAGTTGTGCACCAAATTACAGCCATGTTTCGTGGTACATATATTATACCCAGCTGATATGTTAATACAGCAACCAGTGCGGCACAGTCAGAAAAATGTAGCAGTATAACATGTAGAAATACAAGTAATATATACAGCTGATATGCCTGTGCAACAACATGTACCACAGTCAGTATAATGTAGCAGTATAACAGCCATGTATCGAGGTACGTGTAATATACCCAGCTGATATGCCAGTACAACAACCAGTGCCACAGTCAGCATATTGTAGCACAACAACAGCCATGTATCGAGGTACATGTAATATACCCAGCTGATATGCCAGTACAACAACCAGTACCACAGTCAGTATAATGTAGCAGTATAACAGCCATGTATCGAGGTAGGTGTAATATACCCAGCTGATATGCCAGTGCAACAACATGTACCAGTCAGTATAATGTAACAGTATAACAGCCATGTATCGAGGTATGTGTAATATATACAGCTGATATGCCAGTGCAACGACATGTACCACAGTCAGTCTAATGTAGCAGTATAACAGCCATGTAGCGGGGTATGTGTATTATACTCAGCTGATATGCCAGTACAGCAACCAGTACCACAGTCAGTATAATGTAGTCAGTATAACATCCATGTATTCAGGTACGTGTAACATATACAGCTGATATGTCAGTATATCTAGGTACATGTAATATACTCAGCTGATATGCCAGTGCAACAACCAGTACCACGGTCAGTATAATGTAGTCAGTATAACATCCATGTAGCGAGGTATGTGTATTATACTCAGCTGATATGCCAGTACAGCAACCAGTACCACGGTCAGTATAATGTAGTCAGTATAACATCCATGTATTCAGGTACGTGTAACATATACAGCTGATATGTCAGTATATCGATGTACATGTAATATACTCAGCTGATATGCCAGTGCAACAACCAGTACCACAGTCAGTATAATGTAGTATAACAGCCATGTATTGAGGTATGTGTAATATACTCTGCTGATATGCCAGTACAGCAACCAGTACCACAGTCAGTATAATGTAGTATAACAGCCATGTATTGAGGTATGTGGAATATACTCTGCTGATATGCCAGTACAGCAACCAGTACCACAGTCAGTATAATGTAGTATAACAGCCATGTATTGAGGTATGTGGAATATACTCTGCTGATATGCCAGTACAGCAACCAGTACCACAGTCAGTATAATGTAGCAGTATAACAGCCATGTATCGAGGTATGTGTAATATATCTGCTGATATGCCAGTGCAACGACATGTACCACAGTCAGTCTAATGTAGCAGTATAACAGCCATGTGTCGAGGTATGTGTATTATACTCAGCTGATATGCCAGTACAGCAACCAGTACCACAGTCAGTATAATGTAGCAGTGTAACAGCCATGTATTGAGGTATGTGTAATATACTCTGCTGATATGCCAGTACAGCAACCAGTACCACAGTCAGTATAATGTAGTATAACAGCCATGTATTGAGGTATGTGGAATATACTCTGCTGATATGCCAGTACAGCAACCAGTACCACAGTCAGTATAATGTAGTATAACAGCCATGTATTGAGGTATGTGGAATATACTCTGCTGATATGCCAGTACAGCAACCAGTACCACAGTCAGTATAATGTAGCAGTATAACAGCCATGTATCGAGGTATGTGTAATATATCTGCTGATATGCCAGTGCAACGACATGTACCACAGTCAGTCTAATGTAGCAGTATAACAGCCATGTGTCGAGGTATGTGTATTATACTCAGCTGATATGCCAGTACAGCAACCAGTACCACAGTCAGTATAATGTAGCAGTGTAACAGCCATGTATTGAGGTACATGTAATATATACTCTGCTGATATGCCAGTACAGCAACCAGTACCACAGTCAGTCTAATGTAGCAGTATAACAGCCATGTATTGAGGTACATGTAATATACTCAGCTGATATGCCAGTACAGCAACCAGTACCACAGTCAGTCTAATGTAGCAGTATAACAGCCATGCATTGAGGTACATGTATTATATCCAGCTGATATGCCAGTACAGCAACCAGTACCACAGTCAGTATAATGTAGTCGGTATAACATCCATGTATTCAGGTACGTGTATTAAACATATACAGCTGATATGTCAGTATATCGATGTACATGTAATATACTCAGCTGATATGCCAGTGCAACAACCAGTACCACAGTCAGTATAATGTAGCAGTATAACAGCCATGTATTGAGGTATGTGTAATATACCCAGCTGATATGCCAGTACAGCAACCAGTACCACAGTCAGTATAATGTAGCAGTATAACAACCATGTATCGAGGTATGTGTAATATACCCAGGTGATATGCCAGTACAACAACCAATACCACAGTCAGTATAACGGCTCATTTTTCGTCAAATTATACCAGAATCCATTTGGATTCCAGTAAATTCACCTTGCGAGAATCTACGGGAATCTTGTTTTTTTTTTGTGCAATCCCTTCACTACTTAAATATCTCCCCTCCTAAATGCAATTCAATGCACTGACAGGAAAAAAGAACTTTGATTTCTAAATTCATCTATTATTATCTCAGTTACAGTAAATCCAGGTTCGCGTGGAGTAGACAGAATACTTTTGTTCTGCCACAGTGAAGACTTGAAGTTGAAAAAGAAATTAAATTTTGAAATCAAGATGTGGATCCGGAAGAAAGAGTCTTGTGTTCTAATTGTTAGATTGTACCACGTTTACATGCAACTTCATTTCAACACATGGCGATCGACCAGTCGCTGAAATAATCTGTACATAGTTCGCATTAACGTTTTATCCTGTCAGTAATTGTCCCCCGCTACTTAGTAGGGGGGGGACTTAGAAACACCGGTGTCCGTAATTTCGTGATTCCGTAATTCCGTGATTCCGTAAGATTTTCTTGTCCGGACAATAACTCGTGAACGATTTAACCGATCAACTTCAAGCTTGGGGTGTGCCTTGACATTGGTGAGAGGACGGTTGGGATTGTTTTTCAGCAATGTGCGTAATCTAATATGGCCGCCGTCAGCCATATTGGATTATAAGCAGTTGGATCTTGTCCGGACAATAACTGGAGTACGATTCAACTGATCTACTTCAAACTTGGGGAGTGCCTTGACATCGGTGAGAGGACGGTTGGGATTGTTTTTCAGCAATGTGCATAATCCAATATGGCCGCCGTCCGCCATATTGGATTATAGGAAGTAGTCCATAGTTTCGAATTATTGGTCCCCCTCAAAAATATTTATACATCAGAGCGCCCGGGTCTGACCACATGATAATTATCCTTCCCTTTTTGATAACCAGTATTTATAGTACCAAGCTTCTAGGTACTACCATTCCTTCAAAATGACATATACGGAGGGGTGGCTCGATTGAGCTATATGGCGGATCGGGTCGCGAAGTCAACCTTCGTCAGCCTCAGTTTCGTACGTTTTCCAGGTGTTTAAAAATAGGGTTATGTTGTATATGGGGTATGAGACAAAAATCGGCGTGGTCGACCCCATATTTTGAATAGCTTTTTTATCTTGCCTCCAGACGGGGAACACTGAGGAGAAATCTTGTGGCAATCGATTGTCAAGATTTCTCCAGGAAGTGAACGAAATATGGCGTATTTTGGGTCATTTTAATAGATTTTCCAGAAAATTTGGAGTACGTTCCGAGGGAAGAAAATTTATCTCGGGTTAAATTTGCATAACTGGCTTATATGTTAAATTCATGGTATGAGTATTCCCATGAAGAAAATATGTACTTTTATATGGGTTTTCTGCATGGTTTAGCAACTCGGAAAGACGGAAGGATTATACCAAGGGTCTATTTCCCGCAACGAGGGGTCTACTGTGGACTGCACCCTATATGCAATACCTTATATATAGCAAATATATACTATAACGTATGATAGGCTCTGCTGACTTGTAATCAGCCATTTTCCTCGTCTTTTTGGCCCAAATTGTTCACTTTTATACCATTTTAATGTGCGCATTCAAATATTTCGAATCTCGGGCAGAATATTTAGAAATTTTCAGGTGTAACATAGAACAACTACGCCGATAAAATATGTTGCCCCGCAGGACTACACAGATTTACCTCCCTTGGACAGGGCGACTATGGCATCTAGTATGCATTATCTTGGACACTAACACCAAATTAATTACTCAGCAACATATTTCCCAACGTAAAACTCGTCGACAATGTTAAATATGGTGAATAGGTAACAACTATTTGCATCTTGGCAATTATTTTTGAAGATTCTGAGAGAATTTTCGATATTTACCAGACGGAGAAAAGTAAAAATTTAACATCAGTTTGACCATAATTCCAGTTAATTTTACATATTCCTTGCCTATCTGATATGGTTTAGAAGCTGGAAAGTGACATTATAATTCAGACAATTGCTGCGAAGCCATCGCCGTGGTTATTACTATAACATTTGAGGTATTATCTCAAAATGTCTATTTCAGATGGAAAAACCCACCAAAACAAAGATGGGGTAGGGGGAAAGGGAAGGGCCGGATATCCAACCAAAATTCCCTTATCTGGCAAGTGTAATATACTAGTGTACTCGTATACTCTCCCAGACTATTACGCGCCAGCAACACTTTTTCCATAAAATACACCTTAACCATATAGGAAGTAGTCCATAGTTTCGGATTATTGGTCCCCCTCAAAAATATTTATACATCAGAGCGCCCGGGTCTGACCACATGATAATTATCCTTCTCTTTTTGATAACCAGTATTTATAGTACCAAGCTTCTAGGTACTACCATTCCTTCAAAATGACATATGCGGAGGGGTGGCTCGATTGAGCTATATGGCGGATCGGGTCGCGAAGTCAACCTTCATCAGCCTCAGTTTCGTACGTTTTTCAGGTGTTTAAAAATAGGGTTATGTTGTATATGGGATATGTGACAAAAATCGGCGTGGTCGACCCCATATTTTGAATAGCTTTTTTATCTTGCCTCCAGACGGGGAACACTGGGGAGAAATCTTGTGGAAATCGATTGTCAAGATTTCTCCAGGAAGTGAACGAAATATGGCGTATTTTGGGGCATTTTAATAGATTTTCCAGAAAATTTGGAGTACGTTCCGAGGGAAGAAAATTTATCTCGGGTTAAATTTGCATAACTGGCTTATATGTTAAATTCATGGTATGAGTATTCCCATGAAGAAAATATGTACTTTTATATGGGTTTTCTGCATGGTTTAGCAACTCGGAAAGACGGAAGGATTATACCAAGGGTCTATTTCCCGCAACGAGGGGTCTACTGTGGACTGCACCCTATAAGCAGTTAGATCTTAGATTTTCTTGTCCGGACAATAACTCGTGAATGATTTAACCGATCAACTTCAAACTTGGGGTGTGCCTTGACATTGGTGAGAGGATGGTTGGGATTGTTTTTCAGCAATGTGCGTAATCTAATATGGCCGCTATCAGCCATATTGGATTATAAGCAGTTGGATCATGTCCGGACAATAACTGGAGTACGATTCAACTGATCTACTTCAAACTTGGGGAGTGCCTTGACATCGGTGAGAGGACAGTTGGGATTGTTTTTCAGCAATGTGCATAATCCAATATGGCCGCCGTCAGCCATATTGGATTATAATCAGTTGGATCTTAGATTTTCTTGTCCGGACAATAACTCGTGAACAATTTAACTGATCGGCCATATTGGATTATAAGCAGTTGGATATCTCCATTTTCAAATCATACTCTTCATCAATGATATGAGATATCATCGATCAAAACAAATCGACCATAGAGGTCCATGTCCCCCGCTAGCAGCACCAGTTATGGTGGATGTACCATAACTGGTGCTGCTAGCGGGGGACATGGACCTCTATGGTCGATTTTTTGGGTAAGTATCCTGTCAGTAATTTGGGTAAGTGTATTAAACATTCTAGACGGACTTCCTTTCGGCTGATGATCGGCAGAACAATGCAGTTAGGGGACGGATTATCTCCCTTCCCTCATACACTATACTGCACCATGCTGGTCCAGCTGCCGCATGTGGGGGCGTTTGGCATTTTGATTTTACTATTCTTCAAATCGAGGCTTCACTTGAGGCTAACCAACGTAAGTTCGCTTTAGCGATGTAATTCGGCTTTATTTTTCGTGAATAAAATGAAATTTCATCGTTTTGAAAAATTGCTATTATGGGAATCCCAATGGATTCCCGTGATTTCAGCTTACGGGATATATTGCGGTTCTCGGATTCCCATTGAAAAAACGAGCTGATATGCCAGTACAACAACCAGTGCCGCAGTATAATGTAGAAGTATAATTACAGTAATGTATGGAGGTACAGGTATGTGTATTTTATCCGGTCAATATGCCAGTACAACAACCAGTTCCGCAGCCAGTATAATGTAGCAGTATAATAGCCATGTATTGAGGTACATGTAATATACCCAGCTGATATGCCAGTACAACAACCAGTGCCGCAGTCAGCATATTGTAGCAGTACAACAGCCATGTATCGAGGTACATGTAATATACCCGGCTGATATGCCAGTACAACAACCAGTGCCGCAGTCAGCATATTTGTAGCAGTACAACAGCCATGTATCGAGGTACATGTAATATACCCGGCTGATATGCCAGTACAACAACCAGTGCCGCAGTCAGCATATTGTAGCAGTATAACAGCCATTTTATCGCGGTACATGTATTATATCCAGCTGATATGCCAGTACAACAACCAGTACCACAGTCAGTATAATGTAGTCAGTATAACAGCCATGTATTGAGGTACATGTAATATACTCAGCTGATATGCCAGTGCAACAACCAGTACCAGAGTCAGTATAATGTAGCGGTATGACAGCTACGTATAGTATGCCAAGCCCATATGCTAGTACAGCAACCAGTATCGCAATATAGCAGTATAACAGCCATGAACATCTTGTAAGGGGTAGTTGAATGCATATATCAACAATGCATACTTTTAGAGTTGATCAACTCAACATCACACTGTTAGCATTTGTCACTTTATGATCATTTCTCTATTTACTTCAAAATACAGAATACCAGGCACATTATTTTTGTATGAATTTCTATTTTGCAGCATTTTGCTTCAACGCCTCGACAAAACTGCATGCTTGTCAAGACGGAGAATGGCATCCATGCCCAGTGGGAATATTCCCGTTCTCCATCACCAGAGTGGGAACGAACTTCAATTTCTGGAAATGCTGAAGATGATTTAGAGAAGTTTGAAGTTGATCATGATATTGTTGATCAGTATGGGGCTAACAGCACTCATCAGATATTATCTAGTGCTAAGAGACCTTCATCAGCTGTTCGTCCTCCACAAGAAAGGGTACTCATTTCTCTCAACTGTTTTCTCCTCTCTATTGATCAAGCTAAACATTTGCAAAATGTAACCTTCCTCAGGAATATCAGGAATATCTTTACTTTTCAAGCAGCTTCTATATATTTCATTTACTTGTCTGGCCTTTACATAATGCACTAGACTATGCAGTTGAAATTAATTTTAAGAATTATCGTTTTGTTGAATGATATGACAACTGAGGCAGGATTTATCTGAAGTAGGATCAGAATAACCTGGAGTTGTAGACCAAAGATAAACATTCCTACTGATTCCAGAACTTGACATGATAGAGCATGGGCGGCGGAACCGCCCCGACCACCCCGACCAAGGTCGGGGCAATAATTCCAGGATTGCTGATTACCGTCTACTATAGAGTCGGGGCAATGTCGCAGCGTACAATGTTTTGTTGTACTAAACACCACTGACTGGCATTACGTAATTCAAGATTTACAAAATATCTAGACCTACACCTTTTCAGAGAGAATTGAACCGTAATTCGTACCGTATGTATTGCAACTTATATATATCCGGGTCTAACAGCACCATCATGACCATCGACTGTACACTTATTAAATGTCCAGATGGCGCTGCTGACCTGTAAATTTAACCGTCAGCATTATTATTACAATGTGCAGATGGCGCTGCTGACCTGTAATATTTAACCGTCAGCAGCACCATCTGTACATTTTAAGTGTACAGTCGAATAAATCTATAGGCCAAATCATTATTTAGTCTTGGAATCTCGTCGATAAAGCTTGGACATTATCTAATCTCCAGCTTTCACGAGCACTTTCCCGGACGTTTCAGTGTTTCATAAAAATTTTTATACTTCTGTATACAGTCTGATCTTTTCTGGTCTTTTTCTTCTGTCTTCAGTCTGATAATTTCAATTCTGAAATATTTTTCTCGTCAACCTTGTCAACCCTCTGTCGGCGATACGCCCTCTGATCACAGGTTATCAATATTTGGTAATTTCTAAATATCTCGAAACAGAGCACACCGCCGGGTTTCTTTAAGTGGAACGTGATTTTCAGTGATAAATAGACTTTGTAGATGTTTTATTGGAACCCATATTTTCAACATTTTATCGAGCATTAATATGGTAGTTTATGTGCTGGAAATGGCTCAGAATGCATTTCCTGCCATCTAGGACCCCGGAGCTTCCGGGGCCTAGGCGGCCCCTGGACCCTCGCCTAATTGTGCTGTGATCGTTGGTCGAGGCAATCTGAAATTGCTTTCGCCTCCCCTGTAGAGACAAATACAGATCAGATAGATATGTGTGACAGATAGAAATTTAGATTCAACAGTTAAAACTCCATGCTATTATTTGATGTTATTTCAATTTCCTTCTTCTGTTGATGTTTTGAAGATATCCTCAGCAGGAAGACTCCACTCCCACAGATCTGATCTGGAAGAATCCTGTGCCTCGACTCTGCCCAGTAATGTAAAACACCCTATCCCCAGCCTAGTGAACCCACACACCAACATGTCTGACTATACTGAGGATGACGACGGAGATCTGTCCTCTTTCAGGATGCAGCCGTCGACTTACAGTAAATGAATATTCTGATCGATTAGCTCATGAACTGTTATGCCATGTAACCATGGTAACCTTGCTATTGCGCTGATATGAGGCAATCCTTATTTCAAATTGAACATTTGAGGCTATTCCAGTACAATATCTATTTTACAATATTCAGAAGTAGGCTTAAATGTAATTATATGTGTTCATCAGAATCAAAGTGGTCACATTATTTTATAGATCATACCCCGAAAGAAACTTGGGCTTGTTAATGTCAAGAATGATTCACTTGGTTCTGCATTTATAGAATGATTGTGTAATAAAATTCATGTTAAGCTATAAACTTTCAGTTATATTTGTTATAAACTTTCAGTTATATTTTCACGGGGCGATGTAGGCCCGTAGGGACTAATGGTCCTGTCTTGTAGTCAGAATAAATTGAGCTGCAGCTCTGTGTCTTGCTAACACAGCAAAAGATAGAGTGCTTACACGACAAGAAAGAGGTCTGAAACTTCCTTCTTTAGAATGTCCAGGTTTCTGTGTTTTTAATGTTCGCGTATAGTTGCAGGTCTGATATGTTTAAGTTACATTTCCATTTATCTGATTTTATGCGTGTTTTCGTTCATTTTCCAGTGGCACTACTTTCGTGCTCAAAATATGTCGTCTGCTAAACCACAGATTTTGAGAGGCGCATGTTGAGTGATTTTGTGGGACTAACTCATTCTCATTAGAAAGCGTGTTTGGGCAGTAATTTAGTATTAAATAATACCAGTATAAGTGTAATTCATTGTAGAAAACAATGGGATATTTCACTTTGCCAAATTTACATTTTCATGAAATATGTGTGTTGAGTTACAGTTTGGAATTTTCGCCATTTAAGCTTACCCCTCAAGACCCTCTGCATTATCTTTTTATAGTAAGTTTCTAAAATCCAGTGGTGGTCAAATCATTTACGTAATAATTTCCGTGTATTCAGAAATGTTTTCTTTGCATTCTACTTCTGAAATATTCATGGAATGTTGCAAGCATTTCCCCCTGATCTACAGAAAGAGCTCTGCATATCACAGTTTTGAAGCTGTAAGGTGACAGGGGAGATAACCAAATAGAACTGTAATACACTAGGGAGGAGGTACATGAAACAATATGATGCCATGAGAGGATGCATCCCAGCATAGCTTCAGTCCGTCTAACCATGAGGATTTTACATTGTATCTCAATACTCATTTTTACCCCTCACCAATTTTGGCCATGGGGTATTGTCGTCTTGAACGTCCGTCTGTTCGTACGTCAGTACGTGAGCGAGATAGACAGAAAACGGTTCCACTGAAGAATTCCAAATTTGGTATGCTTATTTACCTAGTCAAGGACCAGAAGCCTATTGAATTGGGACCTGATTGGGTGGAAACCTTGGCGGCCATCTTTAATTTTATGCAAAATGGATAATGATCCATATCTCGGAAACCATCCAACTGTTCAATACGAAAGTTAGTATACATCATTGATACATCAAGCAACTTTCAATGAATTACCAAACCGGCTTTTCTGATTAGCTGGAAATCCTGGAGGCCATCTTTAATTTATGCAAAATCGATAATGATACATATCTCTGTTACCATTCAATTGTTTTATATGAAAGTTGGTATACATCATCGATGCATACAGATACTTTAAATCTGGACCTGATTGACTGAAAACCTTGGTGGCCATCTTTAATTTATGCAAAAACTTTAATAATATATATCTCTGATATCATTTAAGTGTTCTACAGCAAACTTGGTATACAGCATCGATGTATCAAGAGACTTGCAATGAATAACCACATCAGTTCCTCTGAGTGGAGAGAAGGATGGGCAGCCATCTTTACTTTATGCAAAATCATTAATGATCTCGTTCTCTGATACCGTTCAAGTGCTCGATGTAAAATTTGGTATACATCATCGATGCATACTTACGACAAATGACCGTTCTGGTTTCTCTGATTGGGCGGAAACCTTGGTGGCCATCTTTAATTTATGCAAAATCTTTAATGATGTATATCTCTGATACCATTTCAGTGTTCTATACGAAACTTGGTATACAGCATCAATGTATCAAGAGACTTTCAATTAATAACCACATCAGTTCCTCTGAGTGGCGGGAAAGATGAGCGGCCATCTTTAATTTATGCTAAATCATTAATGATCTCTATCTCTGATACCGTTTAAATGCTCGATGTAAAATTTGGTATACATCATTGATGCATCAAGAAACTTATGTAATGAAAACCGGTTTCTCTGATTGGACGGAAACCTTAAGGGGTCATTCCTAATTGCAAAATTTTTGATAATCTGTATTTTTGTGACTTGACTGCTTGATGTTCCTGACATCTTGGTTCAGATTGAATACATTATGAATGTACCCAGGGACTAGGGGTTTTCAGATGCGCAGCTTCGTAGTGTTATTTACTGCTGAATTTTTACAAATATTGGTAACATGCAGAGAAGACATTAATTATCATTTCATCAGGTTGGTTTCATAATAAATGTCTGTCCCAGCGTTTTTTTTTTTAAATATATATATGTGTACAATTATACTAACGCACTAGAGATCCTTGTTGAGAGTGATGTGTGAGACTACAAGTATGGCTCTTCGCCATGAGATGGAACATCAAAGAGTTAGTGGAATTATTCCAACAGCCTATTTTACATTTAAATAGCCCCGTTTCAGTGCCTAAGGCTCTAGTTCCATATGATGTTATGTGAATTATCCCAGATTTTATTGCTTCCACATTGTTCCATTATGATTGATTTGAGTATTATTGAGACAATTGGAACAGACTTGCTACTGAGAAAACCTTGAGTTGTTTCCTGTTTTCCTCTTTTCACCAGAGCATCCACCCAAGAAAGTGTCATTTCGTCCAGTCACCGCCCCAGCTTTACACAGTGCCAGGATAGAAACATGGCGTGAATTTCATCAGGACAATACTTGCAGGCAGGAAATACTCGGTGAGCTTAGTTACTGCTATTATGGTCATGTTCTTCAGATTGTGCAGTGCTGCATATATGTTACTCTTATTTTTCCAAGTTTAGATACATCCACTGCATATTACGTCATGTATGACCACTTAAATTCATCACACACTTTCATGTACATAGTTGTTCAAGCATTCGTACACAGTTACTTTTCATGACAGGATTGTAGATGGTATAACAAACACATCGGCTTGAATGGGTCATCATGAGGTACATGTAGTTCGAGTTGATCACTGCAAAACCATCATTGTGCCACGTTAATATGATTGATCCACCACACAAATAATGAATGAGTCACCACACAAATATTGAATGAGTCACCACACAAATACGGAGTCCCCACAGAATATTGAATGAGTCACCACACAAATATTGAATGAGTCACCACACAAATAATGAATGAGTCACCACACAAATATTGAATGAGTCACCACACAAATACGGAGTCCCCACAGAATATTGAATGAGTCACCACACAAATAATGAATGAGTCACCACACAAATATTGAATGAGTCTCCACACAAATACGGAGTCCCCACAGAATATTGAATGAGTCACCACACAAATATTGAATGAGTCACCACACAAATACGGAGTCACCACACAATATTGAACATGGCAGCACACAGTAACACAATATAAATATTGAACAATTCACCAAATACTGAATGAGTCACCAGAGCAATATTTAACCATTCACCAGCAAATATTAAACGAACAGCCACACAAATATTGAATGAGCTTTCAGAGGCATAATATCAGAAATAATACAGTGAATTTAGTGTTTCATTACACCCAGTAGTGTAATCATTTCAACCAAATTTGCTCTTCACTGCTTTCTTTATCACAGCAATATTTGTACTAATGCATGAAATATTAAATGAAACTCTAATTCCTGATTTGCACTAAAAATCCTAAAAGGTCCCATCACCATTGTATGACGAGTGTGGCAATATACCTAGCTTTTAAATATAAAGTCAATATTCCAGCTAGAGATTAGTATTAATCATTGTCATGCGTTTGTGAATTTGTGTTTCTAGTGTATAGGAGTTCTATCTAGAATAGTCATCATGTTACTGTTAAAACAGTTCTTTCAATTCATTCATTTATAATGCATACCACTTCTTTATAAGATTTCCCTGTATATCCCAAACATTGTCTATTGCCAACTCATGACTTTTAATTTCAGAACTATCAATCCTAACTTCACAAGCGAGTTTATATATGTTTGCAACGGACATACCAAGTTAACTAAATTTCGAGCATGAAGATATATATTCTTATCGTTATCACAAGGAAACTGAAGTTATTCAACTTAATAATTATGCAAAATTTTGGTGGAATGATGCATACACATATTTACAGCAATACAGATAATTTTGTGATATTTACAGGTATGTTACCTTAAAATCCGCCTCTGACAATTCAGTGACAATGATTCTCTTTAACTGGTGCATATGACTTACCCCCAGGAACCCAATTAATAAAGCTAAAGGCAGATTACCCACTGAATGTGAAAACTGGTCACCACATTGAGACATATACTCTCAATGTTTTCTTCAACGTTTCAAATCAATACTATTCACTGTTTAATTTAAAGTCTAATTTGTTAACAATAAACACCAATTAAGCCCTAAGAAATGCTAGAAAGATTAATACAAATAGGGTCAGCTCTATTGTTCAGTGTGTTATGTACTGCATACTACACTGTATTTCGTAGGTTAACTAATTCTCTTTCTTCTTCAGACAAACTGAATTTTGTAGGTAGAAGTGGGACAGCACAGGATGTTCGTTATGTAGCACATGGTGGAGGAGAGATGCCAGAATGGTACACTAAACAGGTGATTGCTTCATACAATGGTACACAGAGAGAAACCAAACAAAGACCCAAATCTGGCAAAGGTAATAAAGCCACTATGTTTATCTTAATGTTAGATTTTTTTTTGTCATGCTATTTCCAATTGTTTCTCATCAAAACATTGACTTGACTGAGATGTTTTGATGTTTGACAAATTTTTATCATGAAAGTGTGTTACAATCCACCAGTGAAACTGTGTAATTTTGTCTGTGTGTCTGTCATGTCTGCATTCAAGCATATTTTGTTTTTTATCTCTTAATTGCAGTTCATTCCAAAGATAATAAAAGTGATTTCATATCATCTAAGACATTGGAGGAGTTTTACCAGACAACAGAAGGACTTTACCCCCATCAACCACACAAATACAAGAGACCCACCTGTAAATCTGCCCCTCCACAGAGACGAATGGACAAGAAAACAGAAGCTCTTGGCAAACCTCTTCAAGATTTGGAAAAGTAATGTTCATAGCTCATCAGATATTGCCATCTCATATTCCTATTTTGTGGAATGGCCAAACTAAAAATGTAATGTCCTTATAACTATATTCTACATGCAACTATTTAGTTTCATGGCCTACAAATCATGATGAGATCAGTTGGTCACTGTACATGTTTGTTTTAGCCTGTTGCCGAGTTGGTACTTTCTAGACTACAGTCATCGATGCTGGAATCTGGAGATCTCAAACTGCAATTGAAGAGGATCTAGCTTCAACTAAGGAGCACATTGAAGAACTATCTCTAGTTGTAGTGTGCTTTCAAATATGATTTTATTCTTTATTCTTTTGTCATTTTGGGTGCTGTAATGGAGTGCTCAAAATGCAGTTCCAGATAGGAAAGAAATATGCAAACATGTGTCTATAGTACATAGTACTCCTTTTCACAATACATATTGCACAAATGTCTTGGGATCTTGTATAGCGAATGTTTCTCTGTTTTTACAGGAGGAATAGAGAAACAGAAAGTGAAGACAGTATTGTCCCTAACTTGAAGATGAACACCATGATGGCTATTTTAGACTCCGTCACCTCAGACATGACCCACCATAAAGAGAAGGTAACCTGGCAAAGTTAATGGATCATTGATCTGTTAGTTTTGAAATGCTGAAAGAACAAAATGTTTCCTTGTACCTGTTCATATATTCGCTGACTGTAATAGAATCAAAGAAATGGTAAGTTGGGATGTGCAGGAGAGGGAAACCTGATTCCTTGGAGGGATGTTATCCTCTAGTTAAGTCTAAGATTTTAGTCTGTCCTAAGGGAAATTTGATCTTGGCTGTAGGTGATGAAGGATGCTTTGGAATGGTAACAGCTATGTTAGAAACCAACAAATCAGGTGGTTGTTTAGGACTACCAATCACTACAAACCTTATATTTATATCATCGATATTGATGGACAATTTAATACAGGTGAACATCATTGATAGAAATATTGGATACTATCGTCAATATGTGCTGTGGTCAGTTCATTTTAGAGATAAACCTGATAATTTTCTCGATATTCATCCATCTTACTTTCACAGGTAGCTGCTACCCCCCAGTCAGACTTTCGTCAGCATTTGACCCCCACACCTCCTAAAGCCCTGGCTGCCACCTCAATGAGTCGCCCCATGTCTTCCCCTGCTCGCTGGAGATCTGTGGGGTCACCCCAATCTGCCCATAGGCCTCACACAGCAGGGTAGGTTAATACTCCTTCCCAGGTTCATGAACTGAACAGTCTTGTATGTGGATACAACATTTCATTATGTACATTGTTTATATAACATGACCTGATTCACCTTCTGGATATAGCATCATTGAAGTAAATGCAATCAATAGGTCCTCATATAAGGTTGATGTTGCTGTTTTACTCGCTAATGGTCACAGAGTAACAGCCTCGTTAAGCCCATAGTTGTATATGAGAATTTCAAGGCACAAGTTTTGTCACCCCTCTTACATATTTTCTCAGTACATTTAAAACAAAATTGATCAATGTAAGCATATAACACTTGCCTTTAAATGATATCAAGCGGCTTTGACCAATTTCTGTTAGTTTTGCAAGTTGAACACATTCTTTCCATAGATAAGAGGGCACCCAGCTAGATACCTCTCTCCTGACATCAGACCGTGACATGGCTATATTAATCCTATTTTGAGAGCACTAGATTTCTCACAATCGATTGTGGTTAAGCTTATTATTAGCTGTTACTTAAGAAGACATGCATCAACTTTCTAATATTCAACCAAATGCAATGTGAGTGACCTCGACCCACATTATTTAATTTATACATGTTATACATCCACTTCGCAATATTCAGCTACGTGACCTTGACGTGTTATTTCATATCAATATATTCATATTAAAGAATACACCAGGACCCTGATATGAATTATTTACTGGTTAAGGGATACTTTGTGCATTATATCTTCCAACGTCATATCTTGACTGTAAAGTGTTGAAAAGGGAACTTTTCTTCATGTTTAATTGGAATGAGAAGTTTTGCATCCAGTTCACTCAAACTGCAGATATGTAGGCGATAAATGGTATCACTCCACAAAACAATGGACACTGAATAGTTACAATAGTGTAAAACAATAATGACAGATGGTTTATTTGGATATTATTATCAGTGGTGTTCCTCAAGTTGATGGCCAGGCTGTGAGCATCCAGGAGATCCTTATGCCCACACCTAATCTAATGGCCTCCCGTCCTAAATCAGCATTACGACCTTCAACAACAGTGGAGAAAATGTCACAAGCTGTGGACTGGAGGGGCAAAGTTAGCCCCGATGCTCAGAGACATAAGTGAGTTTAATTCTATGTCACCATTCTCATATTAGATGATCTTATATGGTCGATACACAAGATTGCCTGGAGTATAATTTCAGTAATGTTGAATGTTCTGTATTTTGATAAGGGTGACATCATGGTCATGAAATGTTACAGATTTACATAAAACTACACCAAAAGGAAGTATCTTTGACATGGTAGCTCATAAGACCATCGTATATATCATTCCAGTGACACAAATCTAAAATTCATGACGATATAGTCTCTAGTGCAGTGCAGGATATCTTAATATGAAACTCTTGACTGAGGACTTTGAAAATATCTCATATGAGTCATGAATGGTATATCACAAACTGTTGTATTTGTTATGATCTCTGTGAATACACAATTTATTTCTGAAGATGGGGTAAAAGTGGACTGACTGGCCATTCATATGTACAGACACTCAAAAAGAGACGACAGACAGCTAACGCCAACAAACGTCCTCAGACAGCACCAGCTGTACGATTTCAGGCATGCCAGGAAAGAAACAAAACTGTGAAGGTATGAATATCGCCCAGGCTGGAATAACTTATCTAGTAATAAATCACTTCAACTCTCTAATATTCGAGGGATTTGCACACGTCTTAAAGATGTCTCAATTGAGGTTGACAACAGTTCATGTTCTTGTCAAGAATAATTGAAAATATTCTTAATTAGTTAGTTGCTTTATCAGCATTAGAGAATATGTGCTGGTATTGAAAAGATATAATTTGGCCCAGCCTGCTAACTTTAATGCTGCAATTGCAATCACTATTTGCCAAAGTATTTCCAACATTTCATGTTCAGTATTCATTTGAAAAGACTAACCTCAGAAGAGCCTCTAAAATTATTGAATAGAATCTTCATCAACTGTATTCTTCATGGCGCACATAGTAGATAGCCTTCAACTGTTCCTCATCGATAATAATCAAGCTTTGTTTCTGAAATTTGGGCATTTCAGCATCGTGCATTGAGCCGAGCATCCAGGCGAGCTGGGCATCATGTGAACCAGTCTGAGGTAGACAAGATGATGATTATCCAACCTTTAGGAGGCACCAGCGATGAGGAGTAAGTGTGAACATCTTCGGGCTTTATGACCTGATCTCTGAAGAGAGGATCATGTTTCTATCAAGTACAGTACATGCTCAGTTCTGCATCAGAATGGATCATGTGGGATAAATTTATGTTGTACAGTGAAAACATAATTTTGGTGGACTAAATTCTCCTTGAAGACCTTTTTCTGGGCATCATGTTTACCCATTTTGCCTGAAGGGTATTGTCGTCATCTGTCTGTCCATCTTTCTTGAGGACATGATATCTCAACAAGGATTATAGCCAGGCATTGTAAATTCACACCATGTATGAATCTGGTGAAGGGTCAGAACAGGGTTCGTACGGGTCCTGGAAAACCTGGAAAGTCATGGAATTTGAAAATAAAAAATCCAGGCCTGGAAAACCTGGAAAATAGAGATTTTGAGGCAAAAGTCATGGAAAAGTCATGGAAAAATAAAACGAGTGGAAATATCAACAAAACCTGCTTTTTGCTCCGAGTTCATTCTGTGAACAAAGTTTTCGCTAAAACTGCCATCAAAGTATCTCGAAGTCCAGTCTTGTCAGACAGGATGCCTTCTATAGTTACGGTAATTTAAATAATTCACCTTCCAAATTTAATTCGAAAACGGCCGATTTTCCCCCTGTCGTGATTTTTTCCATCCTTATAAAACGAAAATGGGAGCATTTTCAATATACCCGTGAAACAATAAATTCGAACACTCCCGTTTTCGTCGTGGAGTTCGTGCCGCTGAAAGTAAAGTGAATATGTTACTAAGAATAATTTGTTTATAGGGTCGTACTAAAAACTGCGCAGAACTGCGCGGAGCTTAATTTCAACTGCGCGTGGATTATTTGATGATTTTTCTTTATTTGCTGACGAGCAGAATATTGATATTAATAAAACAGACAACAAAATCCGCAAATTGCGAATCTGTAGACTATATGTCGCTTGAAACGAGAGGGAACGAAATTCAAATGCGCGGAAATTATGTTTCACAGCCCGGAGATTAGCTTCGCTGGAATGGAATCGTTAATATTAGAGCACCTTATCCTACCTTATTCGTTATCATTTCACTTGGAATCTTTTGATATGCTTTCTTCAACTGAGTCTTATGTGTGGAATTTCAACTGTCCGTAAGAATATATTGGCAGGTATCAATTTTGAATGCGCGGAAATCGTGTTTCACGCCACTGAGATTCGCTTCGCTCGAACTAAGTCTGATGTGTATGAATTGTATCTGTCCGAACGTAAATTGAGTATAAATTTTAACTGCGCGGAAATCGAGCCTGTAAGCAAATTTGGCATAAAGTTTAACTGCGCGGAAATCCATGGCAGCTTCACCCCACGCAGATTCTCCTGGATTGAACTAAGTCTGATGTGTATGAATTTCAAAAGGCTTGCGTGTATGAATTTCATCTGTCCGAACGTTACTTGGTATAAATTTCAACTGCACGAAAATCGAGCTGTAAGCATATTTGGCATAAAGTTTAACTGCGCGGAAATCCATGGTAGCATCACCCAACGCAGAGATTGAACTGATATGTATGAAAAGGCTTGCGTGTGTATGAATTTCATCTGTCCGACGTGATCTTGGTATAAATTTCAACTGCGCCGAAATCGAGCCTGTAGGCGTCTCATTAGCAGGAGGTTGGAGGCGAAAATGCCCGTCAACTGACCATTTTGAGGCACCTACTTGATCAATAGAAAGTAATTTATCAGCAATTTGAATGATATTTTCGATGTCTCATTTTCTTTAATAAACAGATGATTTGGAAGGACAAAGATATAAATGTTTCCCTCTGCTTGTCCCTGTCAGGGCTTCGGCGTAATAGTTCGTTTATGCACAACTCCTATGTCGAGGGAGCCATTATTTGATTTCTTTAGATCTGTATGATGTGTCTCATACATTTTGACTGCAAAAAGGGAGTAGTTGAGTATTTCATTTGTGCTATGGGGAGATGTCAACAGACATTGATGCTGGTGTTTTATTCACTCACCAATCCAGAGAGACATTTCCATGTAATAAAATGACAGACGTCAGTGTTTCCAACAACATGTTAATCCAGTTTATAATCAACGAGGAATCAACTTTATGAAGCGGACGAACATAAAATATGCACCCTGATCTCATCGCTGGGTGACTGACACCTCACGAGTGACGTTGTAGACAAGTCAATGTACTATACAACCCGATCATCATTGCAGGACTTGGCTTGTACATGTGAAATTTAGACGTTTAGTTTGTATGTATTTTCAATCCTTTACATCGCTGGACATTTCATTTTTTACTTCGTGTTTGATGGATAATGAACCAAACGTCGTCGGCATCACGGTACAGATTTAGCCCGGAAATCTGGTCGACTGACTACAGGCACGTGTCGCAATACTGTCGGGCTATCATCCCTATTGCGATAATGGAAACTTCCACTGACCCGGTGTTGTAACCCCACAAGGCTTCCCGACGAATTGAATTGGAAGAGTTCACTTTCAAAATAGGGAAGTAAGGCACAAAAGTTTTAAACATGCATATCGCTTTTCAACAACAACAACGTGAAGGCAGATTTTTCTTTCGTTTCGTAGACTCTATTTTCTTTGTATTTCATTCTTGAAACTTGCAACTCTGGCGGACAAATTCACGACCTACGCAATTTAATTATAATAACATCAACAACTACACAGGGACTGTTTGAAGTTGAAGAAAAAGAAAAACATATACGCGACAGATGGCTGATAAAAACTTTGGGGTTGGTAGCTTGTCGATGGGGAGGGCGGGTTACGCGCAACTGACATATTTTTAAGGATGGCCCCGAGTCTTTTAAATGAACTATGATAGAGATATGAAACATAATGCACGGTTATCAATAGATCACAATGATCAGGGTGAAGCGGTCCGCCATTTTGGATCTTCCGTGAAAATCAGCGTCACATATAATTCGAACACAAGCGTTTTTCTGGAATTAGCGTGACAAATAATTTGAAAGTAGCCAATTTTTAAAGTTGCGAGTTTCATCACCGTTGTTTGTTATTGTGGGACATTTTTGATTCAATTATGTATGGCATTTGCATATTAAAATTAGGGCATGCAGACAAATAATGGCATTGACTTCGCAGGATATCCACCACCAATGAAGAATTTCAGTGTAAAAAATCTTCACATTTCTGGGAAAGTGTGCCCGAAAAGGTCATGGAATTTACTGAAGTTGGTCATGGAAAATCATGGAAAAGTCATGGAATTTCAGACATCCTAAGGTGTACGAACCCTGTCAGAAGCATATAGAAAGTGACCAACCTTGACCTATTTTATCAAGGTCAAATTCCAGAATTTGTTATAACTTTTGAAGGATTAAAACTACGGTCTCCAAATTCATATTACATATGCAACTGGTAATTGACTATAAGCCTATCCAAGTTGACTGACCTTGACCCATTTTTCAAGGCCATTTACTGTTATTTTATGACATGACATGAAGAAAGATAGCTAGACTTTCCAAATTAACACTTCGGTAATTTTCGGCAGAAACCAGTCACCACTGTATATACCCATAACGACCAAAACCAGCCGTGATTGACCACCACGTAAAAAAATTGCATCACATTAAAATGTTCGTTGAGAGACAGCTCGTCGATAGTCCACATGTTCAACGTTCAAAGAAAATAGTAGACAATATACATTCAAATTTTATTGTTAATCATACATAAACGTGTAAGAAATTTATTTTATTGAAGACGTACCTTGCTTGTGATAGAAATTGAGAAAATTGGCAAAGAATTTGCCGGTTTTTGACTATTTTCAAGCCACCGAAATCCCATTTCCCGGGGTAGAATATGGGAGATCATGGTCCCATTTCAAAGGTCATTTCCTGCACCCTCAACCTGTGATGAGTGATTTTACAAATAACCAAACAATAACAAAGGATTTGATTGGATAGACAGAATGACTGCATTCCGTGAATATTTAATTAGCTTAATTAGCCGGAAAATATGCTATGATTTCACGTTGAGGCATTAGGGGCTCTGTGGGGCTCCCAGGGATTGACCTGGGGTGTCGTTGCACACACTCCAGGTCATGGTAAGAATAGGCCTCAGCTCCTCTGAGAGCTTGTCGTAAGAGCCGACTAACTGAGGTACCTGTGGGGTTCCCGGCTGTGAAAAAGAATAGGACCCCACCCGTGGGGTCCCGGGTGCTAAAGGAATAGGAACCAAACGTTGTGATATGACTGAAATAGTGTTCAAAGTGACGTTAAATCATATTCACTCACTCATTCATTAGGTGTGCTGTATTCATAACTATTTGACCGATTGTGTCCATACTTGGGTTACAGATCATATTAGGTGTTCTGAGGGAGATGTTTCAGAATGGCTCAATTAGCTAAATAAATAGCAAAATATGGCTTCATTCCATTAATATTCAGTTCGCTTAATTATTTAATTAAATGGCAAATATGCTAAGATTTCATGTTAAGACAAACAGTAGGGGTGCTATATTCATAAATACTTTACCGATTGCGCATAAGCATCGTATGAATGTTATTTAGGTTATTGTGAATGGGATATTACAAAATAATTTATTCAGAGAATATTTAATTAGGTCTTAATTACCTAATTGGATGGCAAATATACTATGATTTCATGTTATGATAATCGTTACAAGTGCTGTATTTATATGATCAGACGAGCTCTTTGTAGCCTTGCTACCATTTCTAAGTTCTTATTGCTCTAAGGGTCATATATCAAATTATGTTCTATGCATATATTTGGGGAAATGCTCTGCCCGTGTTTCACACGAGCTTTCATTAGTGTTACATTATCGTGCTATATTCATAAATACTTTACCGATTGCGCATAAGCTTAGAATGAATGTTATTTAGGAAATTGTGAATGGGATATTACAAAATAATTTATTCAGAGAATATTTAAGTAGGTCTTAATTACCTAATTGAATGGCAAATATACTATGATTTCATGTTATGGTAATCGCAAATGAAAAAAACCCCATAACAATAACGCTTTCTTACCAAAATAATTTTCCGAAAACAAAATGATGAACACTAAACAAAACGCATATTCGGGCCACTGATTGCTTTCATACATGAAACAATTTTCCACAAACAGAATGATAAATGGTAAACTAAACAAAAACATTTACGAGTGTGCAAACGCTTTCATCAGTGATGTACATGCGCTCCATGATCAACAAAAATACACTTACGGTCTTCTATTTTACTTTTATTGAAACATTTTTATAAGAGAAATTTAAATAAGAACAAAATTTAAAATAAGGGAGTTCGAATGCCATGATTCACTCAAATGCTTTGAGAGCAGAAACGATAATTTGAACATAATTTGATATATGACCCTTACAGCAATAAGAACTTAGAAATGATAGTAAGGCTATCAAAATGCTTTGCATTGGTAAATGCTAAACTAAATGAAAAGAGTAAATGTTTTTAACTTTATGTAGTGACTTTATAAAATGTTTCCCTGCTGGGAAATTTATGTATATCTCTTATCAGAGATCATCATTTAATGCTTTTTGGGGTGAGGATCTTGGTAATTTGTATTATATTTCATATTTTATGTATTTCAGCCCAAGAGACTGGTTTCATATTGATGCGGTGAGTATTGTATACAGTGATTGGAGTTTTCCAGATTTATCTGGAATTTCAGATATTTGGCAAATTTTGTAACCATACAAATACATGTAAATGATACACAAATTTGTGAAAATCTGCCATTTTTTTATGCCAGGTCACTATAACTCTGGCTATGCATGCCTTTCCTGTTTTACTTTTTAACCCTCAGCCTGATTGGGCTAAGGGGTATTGTTGTCACCCCATCTGTCCATCTGTCCGTCCTCTGCTTTTGAATAAATTTATTTGAAAAATATAATATAGCAACAGTACATTACATATAACAGTGTAGATGTACAACAAACACATAAGACTCAAAGTTAACAGTCATGGTGTATATAAAATTCTATTAAATTAAATTAATAACACGCTACGCACATTGTAAGACACAGTACTTGACAGAGAACAGAAAACAAGTTATTGTGGACTGGTAT
>JAVTVY010003545.1:0-34973 GCA_036873755.1 Hanleya hanleyi
TTTATCCTATCGCTGTATTTTGCTGAGCGTATACGTTCACTCTACCGATAAATCAACATGTCTGGTCGTGGTAAAGGCGGAAAAGTTAAGGGAAAGAGCAAGACTCGCTCATCCCGTGCCGGACTTCAGTTCCCCGTCGGCCGTATTCACCGTCTCCTGAGGAAGGGAAACTACGCCGAGAGAGTTGGTGCTGGTGCTCCAGTCTACCTGGCCGCTGTCCTTGAATACCTGGCAGCTGAAGTTCTCGAGTTGGCAGGAAACGCCGCCAGAGATAACAAGAAATCCAGAATCATCCCCCGTCATCTGCAGTTGGCTGTCCGCAACGACGAAGAGTTGAACAGACTTCTGTCCGGTGTCACCATTGCCCAGGGTGGTGTTCTCCCCAACATCCAGGCGGTTCTCCTGCCCAAGAAGACCCAGAAGGCCAGCAAATAAGCTACTCCGGCTTTGAATCTACATCCTAACGGCCCTTTTCAGGGCCAACCAATTACTCCGAAAGAGAGGCTTCTAACTTGCACACTAAACAATGTTACTTAAACGTAACATTAAAATGTTACTTTGTAACATACATACCCCCCCCCCCCCTCCCTCCCCCTCCATATAATTCATTTTTAGTATGTTTTTATATTCGTAAAATAGTTTAATTCTGATTAACGGAGAACACTGATCAATATCATCATTATTAATATATAATAATGCATTAACATTAAATTTCAATTTAATCATATGATTATGTTCACATGTAGAAGTCGACACCTATATAACAAAAGAGAACTGCACCGGGCAGAAATTAAACATCATTTCTTATCCATATAAAACAGTACGGATACAGTATATGCCTGTCATACAATGAATTTGTAAAACTTTTGTACTCTTAACATAGTAAGAGGTTAGAGATTTGTTGTCATTAAATGCTCGTCATTCAAAAAGCCAAGAAAATATCTTCTGAATAACCTTGAGTTTTAGATATCACAATGTGACAGACCTGAGATTACTTGGAATGTGTCATTTTATAATCTGTTATGTTATACATGTATACAACCTGTTATACATGTATACATCATATGTTACTGTATAGGTTAGTTCTCATATTATTATATGTTTGTATCATAGTACCATAAAAATTACATCCTGTCAAAGACAGAAATGCGGTATATAAAAACACCTGTAGAAGTTATTATTGAAGACAAATTGCCATAATAAACAGACATTAAAGAAATTGATTGGATCCATAAATACTAGGAAATTACATAACAAGGCTTTAAATTGGAATTATATGACCGAAAGAGTAAATTATGGAAGAAAATGTCTACATAATTATTATTAGAGACAGTCGAATTAAATTTTTTATTCTATTCTAAAATTGATTTCCTCTGTCCATCATCTGTCCATCAACAGCAGTTGTGTGTTTATCCCGCCTAAATCAGCAAGCGAACAATGAAAAGGTCTTCCAATGGAAATGCCGCAAGGGCTAAGTTTTCGGCCAATGAAAAAAATACATATTTTACTGTACTTTGCTATACTATGCTCTCGCCGGAGTCCGCGCTTCTGCTATAAATTCTGACATCGCCGTGATTATTCATTTCACTTTGATTCACTAACCAAAGACGAAAACATGTCAGGCAGAGGAAAAGGAGGAAAGGGACTCGGAAAAGGGGGCGCCAAGCGTCACAGGAAAGTTCTTCGGGACAACATCCAGGGTATAACCAAGCCTGCTATCCGTCGTCTGGCCCGTCGAGGTGGTGTAAAACGTATATCCGGACTCATCTACGAGGAGACCCGTGGTGTATTGAAGGTATTCTTGGAGAATGTCATCCGTGATGCAGTCACCTACACCGAGCACGCCAAGAGGAAGACCGTCACCGCCATGGATGTGGTCTACGCCCTGAAACGCCAAGGTCGCACTTTGTACGGCTTCGGTGGTTAGACGATTACAGCAACCAACGATTACATCAACGGCCCTTTTCAGGGCCAACCATTTCTTCGAAAGAGGAACTTCTATCTTTGCACAAAAATTTAACACAAGTACCCACATTCCTCCCCGACTTACATAATTTTATTTTCGAAATTTATAATAGATTCGTTAAATATGGTCTGAATTTATCTCAATTTTACAAATAATTATTATAATATCTCTAACTTGAACAGTTAACATAGCTACTTTATTAATTTATAGAATAATTAACATCACTCTTTTTTAAACAACTGGTCGGGTCGCCAAAATTCACTTCAAACTCTATATCATATCACAGTCAGTCTTCGAAGTAAATTCACCGATACAAGGGAACTCACTCGTGCTGGAAAGCTATAAGAAAATAGCCCAGTCAAGCGTACATGGGAGAAACATAGCTGTTAAGAAATCTGTATATTATAAATAAGAAGAATATGATAACTACACAATTAACTCGATTAAAGGAGAGATTTGGTGTACCATTTAATATCGACTGTGTTGTTATAATTTTAAGCCAAACAGATATGGCATTTTAAAACTATTATTCATAATTATTGCGCCTGTATATTAAAATAGCTCAAAGTAGCACGAAAAGCCGAGATGAAGGCCAGCCTGTTTACTCACTTTATGCTGGCACTTCCGTTATGTTCGGTGCGTGTCGAAAAACGCCCGTTCTTTAATTATGAAACGAGTATCTGCCTTCCCAGCGCAAATTCATAACGAATTACACCCAATTCAATTCAGCATCAAAACCTCAAATTTAAACGATTTTTATGCACTTTTATCGTCGACACGTATAAATCAGTTAAATTGCACATATTTCCTGCAAAGTTTATCATTCAATAGTTATATTTCATTAAATTTTCTTTGTGAAAGAAGGCACAAATATATCTGTAGAAAGGAATTTGCACTGAACTGCAGGCAAACTGTATACGCTGAGAAGTAACCGTTCAGCGATAAACCGTGTTCTCTATAACTGCTTACGCCGAGGTCCGCGCGCTGGATTTCTGTAGAAATTTCAATCCCCCCGTCTGCATATAAATACGGCGCGCCTCGGCGGTTCCTCACTTTTTCCGCTGACTTTCACAGTGTAACAAGTGCGTTAACCATGGCTCCAAAAACACCAACCGGCTCCAAAGGCGCCAAGAAGGCGATGAAGAAATCTGCACCAAAGACTGGTGACAAGAAGAGGAAGAGGAGAAGGAAGGAAAGCTACGGAATTTACATCTACAAGGTGATGAAACAAGTCCACCCCGACACCGGCATTTCCTCCAAGGCTATGTCCATCATGAACAGCTTTGTCAACGACATCTTCGAGCGTATCGCCGCCGAGGCTTCCCGTTTGGCTCACTACAACAAACGATCAACCATCACCAGTCGGGAGATCCAGACCGCTGTCCGTCTCCTTCTGCCCGGTGAGTTGGCCAAGCACGCCGTCTCTGAAGGTACCAAGGCTGTCACCAAGTACACCAGCAGCAAGTAAATTAAGCGTTCACTTCGCTTACTCCAACGGCCCTTTTCAGGGCCAACCATCTCTTCCGAAAGAGAACTTCTATCTCATGCACAATCAATTTTAACACCAGACATCCCAAACCCCAAAACATTCCCGGCTAAATTAATTTAAATCCATAAATCGTATGTGTATAAATACGTTCACAGTTTTAGACTACTGTCTGTATAACCCTTAGCTAAATAATATATAGCCCTCAAGAGTATGAGGGCTATAGGTCGGCCCCAGTCACCTCCAGCGAGGGTTTTAGATAATTTTATTACGAATCACCCACCTCTGAAACTGCCGTACATCTAATCTCTATCCCCTCCTGCCCACTATTTTAAAATCTTGAGCATTATTGTGAAATAGTAACGAATATATCGCCGTCTGAATTTTCCAGTCGAATTCCACTTTAAATGCGCCATGTTAACCATATACAGTGACGTCACCAACATGGCGGCGTAGAGAGTCGAAGTTCACGACTGGAAAATTCAGACGGCGATATATGCGTCACTATTTCACAATAGTGCTGGAGCCCCAAATAGAACAGTGAAGTGATCGTAATAAAGCCATCTAAAACCCCTCGCTGAAACCATTATAGCCCTCATACTCTTGAGGGCTATATATTATTTAGCTATATAACCCTATAAACCATTGTAAAAATATCCGAATACATGTAAAAGTAAATCCATATATTATGACTTAATACTCCATGAATTTTCAATACACAATATTTTCCGTTAAAATTATAAGACCATTCTGGCGTAAGTAAACACACAGTAAATGGTAGTATAGCCGAGTGGCTATGACTGAAGAAATTAAACACAGTGATAACGCCTGACCCTGTGCCGTATACTTTATACATGTAGAACTCGGCTGTCTGTCTCGGTAATATACATTACATACCTGACGTTTGTTACATATATGCTTATTACTGCACCACAGCAAATAAACGTCCAATGTTTATGAAATGAGCATCGGTTGAAATTTAAAGTTTGTTTATAGTCCTATTAAATTAAAATGTATTAATACGTATATATTTGATATGGGTTGATCACCTTGTTTATATTTATTTCTTTTTAAACTACAGTATACAGCATATAGTTCTATAGGGTGAGAAGTATACAGAACAGATAGAAATAATGAAGTTTGATAATTGTTCTTATTAGTCCATTCAGTTGACCTGAAATATTTAGAACTTGAACCCAGAACGAACTGTATAGAAATGCTTCATAACATGAAATCCGAAAATGAATAGCTGTTTAAAAGGTTTGAGGATTGTAATTCTGGTTTGCGCCTAAAGCGCGGACGTGAGAGAAGACTGCAGTGGAGCAATGCTATTGGCTGAACGACATGTGCGACTGAAAATATCAGAATCCCATCCAAGGGTATAAATACACTGACGAGGCCTAGTTTAGTTTATCCTTATCGCTGTATTTTGCTGAGCGTGTACGTTCACTCTACCGATAAATCAACATGTCTGGTCGTGGTAAAGGCGGAAAAGTTAAGGGAAAGAGCAAGACTCGCTCATCCCGTGCCGGACTTCAGTTCCCCGTCGGTCGTATTCACCGTCTCCTGAGGAAGGGTAACTACGCCGAGAGAGTTGGTGCCGGTGCCCCAGTCTACCTGGCCGCTGTCCTTGAATACTTGGCAGCTGAAGTTCTCGAGTTGGCAGGAAACGCCGCCAGAGATAACAAGAAATCCAGAATCATCCCCCGTCATCTGCAGTTGGCTGTCCGCAACGACGAAGAGTTGAACAGACTTCTGTCCGGTGTCACCATTGCCCAGGGTGGTGTTCTCCCCAACATCCAGGCGGTTCTCCTGCCCAAGAAGACCCAGAAGGCCAGCAAATAAGCTACTCCGGCTTTGAATCTACATCCTAACGGCCCTTTTCAGGGCCAACCAATTACTCCGAAAGAGAGGCTTCTAACTTGCACACTAAACAATGTTACTTAAACGTAACATTAAAATGTTACTTTGTAACATACATACCCCCCCCCCCCCTCCCTCCCCCTCCATATAATTCATTTTTAGTATGTTTTTATATTCGTAAAATAGTTTAATTCTGATTAACGGAGAACACTGATCAATATCATCATTATTAATATATAATAATGCATTAACATTAAATTTCAATTTAATCATATGATTATGTTCACATGTAGAAGTCGACACCTATATAACAAAAGAGAACTGCACCGGGCAGAAATTAAACATCATTTCTTATCCATATAAAACAGTACGGATACAGTATATGCCTGTCATACAATGAATTTGTAAAACTTTTGTACTCTTAACATAGTAAGAGGTTAGAGATTTGTTGTCATTAAATGCTCGTCATTCAAAAAGCCAAGAAAATATCTTCTGAATAACCTTGAGTTTTAGATATCACAATGTGACAGACCTGAGATTACTTGGAATGTGTCATTTTATAATCTGTTATGTTATACATGTATACAACCTGTTATACATGTATACATCATATGTTACTGTATAGGTTAGTTCTCATATTATTATATGTTTGTATCATAGTACCATAAAAATTACATCCTGTCAAAGACAGAAATGCGGTATATAAAAACACCTGTAGAAGTTATTATTGAAGACAAATTGCCATAATAAACAGACATTAAAGAAATTGATTGGATCCATAAATACTAGGAAATTACATAACAAGGCTTTAAATTGGAATTATATGACCGAAAGAGTAAATTATGGAAGAAAATGTCTACATAATTATTATTAGAGACAGTCGAATTAAATTTTTTATTCTATTCTAAAATTGATTTCCTCTGTCCATCATCTGTCCATCAACAGCAGTTGTGTGTTTATCCCGCCTAAATCAGCAAGCGAACAATGAAAAGGTCTTCCAATGGAAATGCCGCAAGGGCTAAGTTTTCGGCCAATGAAAAAAATACATATTTTACTGTACTTTGCTATACTATGCTCTCGCCGGAGTCCGCGCTTCTGCTATAAATTCTGACATCGCCGTGATTATTCATTTCACTTTGATTCACTAACCAAAGACGAAAACATGTCAGGCAGAGGAAAAGGAGGAAAGGGACTCGGAAAAGGGGGCGCCAAGCGTCACAGGAAAGTTCTTCGGGACAACATCCAGGGTATAACCAAGCCTGCTATCCGTCGTCTGGCCCGTCGAGGTGGTGTAAAACGTATATCCGGACTCATCTACGAGGAGACCCGTGGTGTATTGAAGGTATTCTTGGAGAATGTCATCCGTGATGCAGTCACCTACACCGAGCACGCCAAGAGGAAGACCGTCACCGCCATGGATGTGGTCTACGCCCTGAAACGCCAAGGTCGCACTTTGTACGGCTTCGGTGGTTAGACGATTACAGCAACCAACGATTACATCAACGGCCCTTTTCAGGGCCAACCATTTCTTCGAAAGAGGAACTTCTATCTTTGCACAAAAATTTAACACAAGTACCCACATTCCTCCCCGACTTACATAATTTTATTTTCGAAATTTATAATAGATTCGTTAAATATGGTCTGAATTTATCTCAATTTTACAAATAATTATTATAATATCTCTAACTTGAACAGTTAACATAGCTACTTTATTAATTTATAGAATAATTAACATCACTCTTTTTTAAACAACTGGTCGGGTCGCCAAAATTCACTTCAAACTCTATATCATATCACAGTCAGTCTTCGAAGTAAATTCACCGATACAAGGGAACTCACTCGTGCTGGAAAGCTATAAGAAAATAGCCCAGTCAAGCGTACATGGGAGAAACATAGCTGTTAAGAAATCTGTATATTATAAATAAGAAGAATATGATAACTACACAATTAACTCGATTAAAGGAGAGATTTGGTGTACCATTTAATATCGACTGTGTTGTTATAATTTTAAGCCAAACAGATATGGCATTTTAAAACTATTATTCATAATTATTGCGCCTGTATATTAAAATAGCTCAAAGTAGCACGAAAAGCCGAGATGAAGGCCAGCCTGTTTACTCACTTTATGCTGGCACTTCCGTTATGTTCGGTGCGTGTCGAAAAACGCCCGTTCTTTAATTATGAAACGAGTATCTGCCTTCCCAGCGCAAATTCATAACGAATTACACCCAATTCAGCATCAAAACCTCAAATTTAAACGATTTTTATGCACTTTTATCGTCGACACGTATAAATCAGTTAAATTGCACATATTTCCTGCAAAGTTTATCATTCAATAGTTATATTTCATTAAATTTTCTTTGTGAAAGAAGGCACAAATATATCTGTAGAAAGGAATTTGCACTGAACTGCAGGCAAACTGTATACGCTGAGAAGTAACCGTTCAGCGATAAACCGTGTTCTCTATAACTGCTTACGCCGAGGTCCGCGCGCTGGATTTCTGTAGAAATTTCAATCCCCCCGTCTGCATATAAATACGGCGCGCCTCGGCGGTTCCTCACTTTTTCCGCTGACTTTCACAGTGTAACAAGTGCGTTAACCATGGCTCCAAAAACACCAACCGGCTCCAAAGGCGCCAAGAAGGCGATGAAGAAATCTGCACCAAAGACTGGTGACAAGAAGAGGAAGAGGAGAAGGAAGGAAAGCTACGGAATTTACATCTACAAGGTGATGAAACAAGTCCACCCCGACACCGGCATTTCCTCCAAGGCTATGTCCATCATGAACAGCTTTGTCAACGACATCTTCGAGCGTATCGCCGCCGAGGCTTCCCGTTTGGCTCACTACAACAAACGATCAACCATCACCAGTCGGGAGATCCAGACCGCTGTCCGTCTCCTTCTGCCCGGTGAGTTGGCCAAGCACGCCGTCTCTGAAGGTACCAAGGCTGTCACCAAGTACACCAGCAGCAAGTAAATTAAGCGTTCACTTCGCTTACTCCAACGGCCCTTTTCAGGGCCAACCATCTCTTCCGAAAGAGAACTTCTATCTCATGCACAATCAATTTTAACACCAGACATCCCAAACCCCAAAACATTCCCGGCTAAATTAATTTAAATCCATAAATCGTATGTGTATAAATACGTTCACAGTTTTAGACTACTGTCTGTATAACCCTTAGCTAAATAATATATAGCCCTCAAGAGTATGAGGGCTATAGGTCGGCCCCAGTCACCTCCAGCGAGGGTTTTAGATAATTTTATTACGAATCACCCACCTCTGAAACTGCCGTACATCTAATCTCTATCCCCTCCTGCCCACTATTTTAAAATCTTGAGCACTATTGTGAAATAGTAACGAATATATCGCCGTCTGAATTTTCCAGTCGAATTCCACTTTAAATGCGCCATGTTAACCATATACAGTGACGTCACCAACATGGCGGCGTAGAGAGTCGAAGTTCACGACTGGAAAATTCAGACGGCGATATATGCGTCACTATTTCACAATAGTGCTCAAGATTTTAAAATAGTGGGCAGGAGGGGATAGAGATTAGATGTACGGCAGTTTCAGAGGTGGGTGATTCGTAATAAAATTATCTAAAACCCTCGCTGGAGGTGACTGGGGCCGACCTATAGCCCTCATACTCTTGAGGGCTATATATTATTTAGCTATATAACCCTATAAACCATTGTAAAAATATCCGAATACATGTAAAAGTAAATCCATATATTATGACTTAATACTCCATGAATTTTCAATACACAATATTTTCCGTTAAAATTATAAGACCATTCTGGCGTAAGTAAACACACAGTAAATGGTAGTATAGCCGAGTGGCTATGACTGAAGAAATTAAACACAGTGATAACGCCTGACCCTGTGCCGTATACTTTATACATGTAGAACTCGGCTGTCTGTCTCGGTAATATACATTACATACCTGACGTTTGTTACATATATGCTTATTACTGCACCACAGCAAATAAACGTCCAATGTTTATGAAATGAGCATCGGTTGAAATTTAAAGTTTGTTTATAGTCCTATTAAATTAAAATGTATTAATACGTATATATTTGATATGGGTTGATCACCTTGTTTATATTTATTTCTTTTTAAACTACAGTATACAGCATATAGTTCTATAGGGTGAGAAGTATACAGAACAGATAGAAATAATGAAGTTTGATAATTGTTCTTATTAGTCCATTCAGTTGACCTGAAATATTTAGAACTTGAACCCAGAACGAACTGTATAGAAATGCTTCATAACATGAAATCCGAAAATGAATAGCTGTTTAAAAGGTTTGAGGATTGTAATTCTGGTTTGCGCCTAAAGCGCGGACGTGAGAGAAGACTGCAGTGGAGCAATGCTATTGGCTGAACGACATGTGCGACTGAAAATATCAGAATCCCATCCAAGGGTATAAATACACTGACGAGGCCTAGTTTAGTTTATCCTTATCGCTGTATTTTGCTGAGCGTGTACGTTCACTCTACCGATAAATCAACATGTCTGGTCGTGGTAAAGGCGGAAAAGTTAAGGGAAAGAGCAAGACTCGCTCATCCCGTGCCGGACTTCAGTTCCCCGTCGGTCGTATTCACCGTCTCCTGAGGAAGGGTAACTACGCCGAGAGAGTTGGTGCCGGTGCCCCAGTCTACCTGGCCGCTGTCCTTGAATACTTGGCAGCTGAAGTTCTCGAGTTGGCAGGAAACGCCGCCAGAGATAACAAGAAATCCAGAATCATCCCCCGTCATCTGCAGTTGGCTGTCCGCAACGACGAAGAGTTGAACAGACTTCTGTCCGGTGTCACCATTGCCCAGGGTGGTGTTCTCCCCAACATCCAGGCGGTTCTCCTGCCCAAGAAGACCCAGAAGGCCAGCAAATAAGCTACTCCGGCTTTGAATCTACATCCTAACGGCCCTTTTCAGGGCCAACCAATTACTCCGAAAGAGAGGCTTCTAACTTGCACACTAAACAATGTTACTTAAACGTAACATTAAAATGTTACTTTGTAACATACATACCCCCCCCCCCCCTCCCTCCCCCTCCATATAATTCATTTTTAGTATGTTTTTATATTCGTAAAATAGTTTAATTCTGATTAACGGAGAACACTGATCAATATCATCATTATTAATATATAATAATGCATTAACATTAAATTTCAATTTAATCATATGATTATGTTCACATGTAGAAGTCGACACCTATATAACAAAAGAGAACTGCACCGGGCAGAAATTAAACATCATTTCTTATCCATATAAAACAGTACGGATACAGTATATGCCTGTCATACAATGAATTTGTAAAACTTTTGTACTCTTAACATAGTAAGAGGTTAGAGATTTGTTGTCATTAAATGCTCGTCATTCAAAAAGCCAAGAAAATATCTTCTGAATAACCTTGAGTTTTAGATATCACAATGTGACAGACCTGAGATTACTTGGAATGTGTCATTTTATAATCTGTTATGTTATACATGTATACAACCTGTTATACATGTATACATCATATGTTACTGTATAGGTTAGTTCTCATATTATTATATGTTTGTATCATAGTACCATAAAAATTACATCCTGTCAAAGACAGAAATGCGGTATATAAAAACACCTGTAGAAGTTATTATTGAAGACAAATTGCCATAATAAACAGACATTAAAGAAATTGATTGGATCCATAAATACTAGGAAATTACATAACAAGGCTTTAAATTGGAATTATATGACCGAAAGAGTAAATTATGGAAGAAAATGTCTACATAATTATTATTAGAGACAGTCGAATTAAATTTTTTATTCTATTCTAAAATTGATTTCCTCTGTCCATCATCTGTCCATCAACAGCAGTTGTGTGTTTATCCCGCCTAAATCAGCAAGCGAACAATGAAAAGGTCTTCCAATGGAAATGCCGCAAGGGCTAAGTTTTCGGCCAATGAAAAAAATACATATTTTACTGTACTTTGCTATACTATGCTCTCGCCGGAGTCCGCGCTTCTGCTATAAATTCTGACATCGCCGTGATTATTCATTTCACTTTGATTCACTAACCAAAGACGAAAACATGTCAGGCAGAGGAAAAGGAGGAAAGGGACTCGGAAAAGGGGGCGCCAAGCGTCACAGGAAAGTTCTTCGGGACAACATCCAGGGTATAACCAAGCCTGCTATCCGTCGTCTGGCCCGTCGAGGTGGTGTAAAACGTATATCCGGACTCATCTACGAGGAGACCCGTGGTGTATTGAAGGTATTCTTGGAGAATGTCATCCGTGATGCAGTCACCTACACCGAGCACGCCAAGAGGAAGACCGTCACCGCCATGGATGTGGTCTACGCCCTGAAACGCCAAGGTCGCACTTTGTACGGCTTCGGTGGTTAGACGATTACAGCAACCAACGATTACATCAACGGCCCTTTTCAGGGCCAACCATTTCTTCGAAAGAGGAACTTCTATCTTTGCACAAAAATTTAACACAAGTACCCACATTCCTCCCCGACTTACATAATTTTATTTTCGAAATTTATAATAGATTCGTTAAATATGGTCTGAATTTATCTCAATTTTACAAATAATTATTATAATATCTCTAACTTGAACAGTTAACATAGCTACTTTATTAATTTATAGAATAATTAACATCACTCTTTTTTAAACAACTGGTCGGGTCGCCAAAATTCACTTCAAACTCTATATCATATCACAGTCAGTCTTCGAAGTAAATTCACCGATACAAGGGAACTCACTCGTGCTGGAAAGCTATAAGAAAATAGCCCAGTCAAGCGTACATGGGAGAAACATAGCTGTTAAGAAATCTGTATATTATAAATAAGAAGAATATGATAACTACACAATTAACTCGATTAAAGGAGAGATTTGGTGTACCATTTAATATCGACTGTGTTGTTATAATTTTAAGCCAAACAGATATGGCATTTTAAAACTATTATTCATAATTATTGCGCCTGTATATTAAAATAGCTCAAAGTAGCACGAAAAGCCGAGATGAAGGCCAGCCTGTTTACTCACTTTATGCTGGCACTTCCGTTATGTTCGGTGCGTGTCGAAAAACGCCCGTTCTTTAATTATGAAACGAGTATCTGCCTTCCCAGCGCAAATTCATAACGAATTACACCCAATTCAGCATCAAAACCTCAAATTTAAACGATTTTTATGCACTTTTATCGTCGACACGTATAAATCAGTTAAATTGCACATATTTCCTGCAAAGTTTATCATTCAATAGTTATATTTCATTAAATTTTCTTTGTGAAAGAAGGCACAAATATATCTGTAGAAAGGAATTTGCACTGAACTGCAGGCAAACTGTATACGCTGAGAAGTAACCGTTCAGCGATAAACCGTGTTCTCTATAACTGCTTACGCCGAGGTCCGCGCGCTGGATTTCTGTAGAAATTTCAATCCCCCCGTCTGCATATAAATACGGCGCGCCTCGGCGGTTCCTCACTTTTTCCGCTGACTTTCACAGTGTAACAAGTGCGTTAACCATGGCTCCAAAAACACCAACCGGCTCCAAAGGCGCCAAGAAGGCGATGAAGAAATCTGCACCAAAGACTGGTGACAAGAAGAGGAAGAGGAGAAGGAAGGAAAGCTACGGAATTTACATCTACAAGGTGATGAAACAAGTCCACCCCGACACCGGCATTTCCTCCAAGGCTATGTCCATCATGAACAGCTTTGTCAACGACATCTTCGAGCGTATCGCCGCCGAGGCTTCCCGTTTGGCTCACTACAACAAACGATCAACCATCACCAGTCGGGAGATCCAGACCGCTGTCCGTCTCCTTCTGCCCGGTGAGTTGGCCAAGCACGCCGTCTCTGAAGGTACCAAGGCTGTCACCAAGTACACCAGCAGCAAGTAAATTAAGCGTTCACTTCGCTTACTCCAACGGCCCTTTTCAGGGCCAACCATCTCTTCCGAAAGAGAACTTCTATCTCATGCACAATCAATTTTAACACCAGACATCCCAAACCCCAAAACATTCCCGGCTAAATTAATTTAAATCCATAAATCGTATGTGTATAAATACGTTCACAGTTTTAGACTACTGTTCAGAGTTCCTATTGGGTTGAATATATATGGCTCCGCAGTATGGCTGCAATGGTCTGCAGATACGAGCCAGAGGTCACCCACCTCTGAAACTGAATCACCCACCTCTGAAACTGCCGTACATCTAATCTCTATCCCCTCCTGCCCACTATTTTAAAATCTTGAGCACTATTGTGAAATAGTAACGAATATATCGCCGTCTGAATTTTCCAGTCGAATTCCACTTTAAATGCGCCATGTTAACCATATACAGTGACGTCACCAACATGGCGGCGTAGAGAGTCGAAGTTCACGACTGGAAAATTCAGACGGCGATATATGCGTCACTATTTCACAATAGTGCTCAAGATTTTAAAATAGTGGGCAGGAGGGGATAGAGATTAGATGTACGGCAGTTTCAGAGGTGGGTGATTCGTAATAAAATTATCTAAAACCCTCGCTGGAGGTGACTGGGGCCGACCTATAGCCCTCATACTCTTGAGGGCTATATATTATTTAGCTATATAACCCTATAAACCATTGTAAAAATATCCGAATACATGTAAAAGTAAATCCATATATTATGACTTAATACTCCATGAATTTTCAATACACAATATTTTCCGTTAAAATTATAAGACCATTCTGGCGTAAGTAAACACACAGTAAATGGTAGTATAGCCGAGTGGCTATGACTGAAGAAATTAAACACAGTGATAACGCCTGACCCTGTGCCGTATACTTTATACATGTAGAACTCGGCTGTCTGTCTCGGTAATATACATTACATACCTGACGTTTGTTACATATATGCTTATTACTGCACCACAGCAAATAAACGTCCAATGTTTATGAAATGAGCATCGGTTGAAATTTAAAGTTTGTTTATAGTCCTATTAAATTAAAATGTATTAATACGTATATATTTGATATGGGTTGATCACCTTGTTTATATTTATTTCTTTTTAAACTACAGTATACAGCATATAGTTCTATAGGGTGAGAAGTATACAGAACAGATAGAAATAATGAAGTTTGATAATTGTTCTTATTAGTCCATTCAGTTGACCTGAAATATTTAGAACTTGAACCCAGAACGAACTGTATAGAAATGCTTCATAACATGAAATCCGAAAATGAATAGCTGTTTAAAAGGTTTGAGGATTGTAATTCTGGTTTGCGCCTAAAGCGCGGACGTGAGAGAAGACTGCAGTGGAGCAATGCTATTGGCTGAACGACATGTGCGACTGAAAATATCAGAATCCCATCCAAGGGTATAAATACACTGACGAGGCCTAGTTTAGTTTATCCTTATCGCTGTATTTTGCTGAGCGTGTACGTTCACTCTACCGATAAATCAACATGTCTGGTCGTGGTAAAGGCGGAAAAGTTAAGGGAAAGAGCAAGACTCGCTCATCCCGTGCCGGACTTCAGTTCCCCGTCGGTCGTATTCACCGTCTCCTGAGGAAGGGTAACTACGCCGAGAGAGTTGGTGCCGGTGCCCCAGTCTACCTGGCCGCTGTCCTTGAATACTTGGCAGCTGAAGTTCTCGAGTTGGCAGGAAACGCCGCCAGAGATAACAAGAAATCCAGAATCATCCCCCGTCATCTGCAGTTGGCTGTCCGCAACGACGAAGAGTTGAACAGACTTCTGTCCGGTGTCACCATTGCCCAGGGTGGTGTTCTCCCCAACATCCAGGCGGTTCTCCTGCCCAAGAAGACCCAGAAGGCCAGCAAATAAGCTACTCCGGCTTTGAATCTACATCCTAACGGCCCTTTTCAGGGCCAACCAATTACTCCGAAAGAGAGGCTTCTAACTTGCACACTAAACAATGTTACTTAAACGTAACATTAAAATGTTACTTTGTAACATACATACCCCCCCCCCCCCTCCCTCCCCCTCCATATAATTCATTTTTAGTATGTTTTTATATTCGTAAAATAGTTTAATTCTGATTAACGGAGAACACTGATCAATATCATCATTATTAATATATAATAATGCATTAACATTAAATTTCAATTTAATCATATGATTATGTTCACATGTAGAAGTCGACACCTATATAACAAAAGAGAACTGCACCGGGCAGAAATTAAACATCATTTCTTATCCATATAAAACAGTACGGATACAGTATATGCCTGTCATACAATGAATTTGTAAAACTTTTGTACTCTTAACATAGTAAGAGGTTAGAGATTTGTTGTCATTAAATGCTCGTCATTCAAAAAGCCAAGAAAATATCTTCTGAATAACCTTGAGTTTTAGATATCACAATGTGACAGACCTGAGATTACTTGGAATGTGTCATTTTATAATCTGTTATGTTATACATGTATACAACCTGTTATACATGTATACATCATATGTTACTGTATAGGTTAGTTCTCATATTATTATATGTTTGTATCATAGTACCATAAAAATTACATCCTGTCAAAGACAGAAATGCGGTATATAAAAACACCTGTAGAAGTTATTATTGAAGACAAATTGCCATAATAAACAGACATTAAAGAAATTGATTGGATCCATAAATACTAGGAAATTACATAACAAGGCTTTAAATTGGAATTATATGACCGAAAGAGTAAATTATGGAAGAAAATGTCTACATAATTATTATTAGAGACAGTCGAATTAAATTTTTTATTCTATTCTAAAATTGATTTCCTCTGTCCATCATCTGTCCATCAACAGCAGTTGTGTGTTTATCCCGCCTAAATCAGCAAGCGAACAATGAAAAGGTCTTCCAATGGAAATGCCGCAAGGGCTAAGTTTTCGGCCAATGAAAAAAATACATATTTTACTGTACTTTGCTATACTATGCTCTCGCCGGAGTCCGCGCTTCTGCTATAAATTCTGACATCGCCGTGATTATTCATTTCACTTTGATTCACTAACCAAAGACGAAAACATGTCAGGCAGAGGAAAAGGAGGAAAGGGACTCGGAAAAGGGGGCGCCAAGCGTCACAGGAAAGTTCTTCGGGACAACATCCAGGGTATAACCAAGCCTGCTATCCGTCGTCTGGCCCGTCGAGGTGGTGTAAAACGTATATCCGGACTCATCTACGAGGAGACCCGTGGTGTATTGAAGGTATTCTTGGAGAATGTCATCCGTGATGCAGTCACCTACACCGAGCACGCCAAGAGGAAGACCGTCACCGCCATGGATGTGGTCTACGCCCTGAAACGCCAAGGTCGCACTTTGTACGGCTTCGGTGGTTAGACGATTACAGCAACCAACGATTACATCAACGGCCCTTTTCAGGGCCAACCATTTCTTCGAAAGAGGAACTTCTATCTTTGCACAAAAATTTAACACAAGTACCCACATTCCTCCCCGACTTACATAATTTTATTTTCGAAATTTATAATAGATTCGTTAAATATGGTCTGAATTTATCTCAATTTTACAAATAATTATTATAATATCTCTAACTTGAACAGTTAACATAGCTACTTTATTAATTTATAGAATAATTAACATCACTCTTTTTTAAACAACTGGTCGGGTCGCCAAAATTCACTTCAAACTCTATATCATATCACAGTCAGTCTTCGAAGTAAATTCACCGATACAAGGGAACTCACTCGTGCTGGAAAGCTATAAGAAAATAGCCCAGTCAAGCGTACATGGGAGAAACATAGCTGTTAAGAAATCTGTATATTATAAATAAGAAGAATATGATAACTACACAATTAACTCGATTAAAGGAGAGATTTGGTGTACCATTTAATATCGACTGTGTTGTTATAATTTTAAGCCAAACAGATATGGCATTTTAAAACTATTATTCATAATTATTGCGCCTGTATATTAAAATAGCTCAAAGTAGCACGAAAAGCCGAGATGAAGGCCAGCCTGTTTACTCACTTTATGCTGGCACTTCCGTTATGTTCGGTGCGTGTCGAAAAACGCCCGTTCTTTAATTATGAAACGAGTATCTGCCTTCCCAGCGCAAATTCATAACGAATTACACCCAATTCAGCATCAAAACCTCAAATTTAAACGATTTTTATGCACTTTTATCGTCGACACGTATAAATCAGTTAAATTGCACATATTTCCTGCAAAGTTTATCATTCAATAGTTATATTTCATTAAATTTTCTTTGTGAAAGAAGGCACAAATATATCTGTAGAAAGGAATTTGCACTGAACTGCAGGCAAACTGTATACGCTGAGAAGTAACCGTTCAGCGATAAACCGTGTTCTCTATAACTGCTTACGCCGAGGTCCGCGCGCTGGATTTCTGTAGAAATTTCAATCCCCCCGTCTGCATATAAATACGGCGCGCCTCGGCGGTTCCTCACTTTTTCCGCTGACTTTCACAGTGTAACAAGTGCGTTAACCATGGCTCCAAAAACACCAACCGGCTCCAAAGGCGCCAAGAAGGCGATGAAGAAATCTGCACCAAAGACTGGTGACAAGAAGAGGAAGAGGAGAAGGAAGGAAAGCTACGGAATTTACATCTACAAGGTGATGAAACAAGTCCACCCCGACACCGGCATTTCCTCCAAGGCTATGTCCATCATGAACAGCTTTGTCAACGACATCTTCGAGCGTATCGCCGCCGAGGCTTCCCGTTTGGCTCACTACAACAAACGATCAACCATCACCAGTCGGGAGATCCAGACCGCTGTCCGTCTCCTTCTGCCCGGTGAGTTGGCCAAGCACGCCGTCTCTGAAGGTACCAAGGCTGTCACCAAGTACACCAGCAGCAAGTAAATTAAGCGTTCACTTCGCTTACTCCAACGGCCCTTTTCAGGGCCAACCATCTCTTCCGAAAGAGAACTTCTATCTCATGCACAATCAATTTTAACACCAGACATCCCAAACCCCAAAACATTCCCGGCTAAATTAATTTAAATCCATAAATCGTATGTGTATAAATACGTTCACAGTTTTAGACTACTGTCTGTATAACCCTTAGCTAAATAATATATAGCCCTCAAGAGTATGAGGGCTATAGGTCGGCCCCAGTCACCTCCAGCGAGGGTTTTAGATAATTTTATTACGAATCACCCACCTCTGAAACTGCCGTACATCTAATCTCTATCCCCTCCTGCCCACTATTTTAAAATCTTGAGCATTATTGTGAAATAGTAACGAATATATCGCCGTCTGAATTTTCCAGTCGAATTCCACTTTAAATGCGCCATGTTAACCATATACAGTGACGTCACCAACATGGCGGCGCAGAGAGTCGAAGTTCACGACTGGAAAATTCAGACGGCGATATATGCGTCACTATTTCACAATAGTGCTCAAGATTTTAAAATAGTGGGCAGGGGGATAGATTAGACGGCAGTTTCAGAGGTGGGTGATGTAATAAAATTATCTCCCTCCCCAGGGGAGCAGGGCCGGCCTACCCTCATCTCTTCGGCTATATATTATTTAGCTATATAACCCTATAAACCATTGTAAAAATATCCGAATACATGTAAAAGTAAATCCATATATTATGACTTAATACTCCATGAATTTTCAATACACAATATTTTCCGTTAAAATTATAAGACCATTCTGGCGTAAGTAAACACACAGTAAATGGTAGTATAGCCGAGTGGCTATGACTGAAGAAATTAAACACAGTGATAACGCCTGACCCTGTGCCGTATACTTTATACATGTAGAACTCGGCTGTCTGTCTCGGTAATATACATTACATACCTGACGTTTGTTACATATATGCTTATTACTGCACCACAGCAAATAAACGTCCAATGTTTATGAAATGAGCATCGGTTGAAATTTAAAGTTTGTTTATAGTCCTATTAAATTAAAATGTATTAATACGTATATATTTGATATGGGTTGATCACCTTGTTTATATTTATTTCTTTTTAAACTACAGTATACAGCATATAGTTCTATAGGGTGAGAAGTATACAGAACAGATAGAAATAATGAAGTTTGATAATTGTTCTTATTAGTCCATTCAGTTGACCTGAAATATTTAGAACTTGAACCCAGAACGAACTGTATAGAAATGCTTCATAACATGAAATCCGAAAATGAATAGCTGTTTAAAAGGTTTGAGGATTGTAATTCTGGTTTGCGCCTAAAGCGCGGACGTGAGAGAAGACTGCAGTGGAGCAATGCTATTGGCTGAACGACATGTGCGACTGAAAATATCAGAATCCCATCCAAGGGTATAAATACACTGACGAGGCCTAGTTTAGTTTATCCTTATCGCTGTATTTTGCTGAGCGTGTACGTTCACTCTACCGATAAATCAACATGTCTGGTCGTGGTAAAGGCGGAAAAGTTAAGGGAAAGAGCAAGACTCGCTCATCCCGTGCCGGACTTCAGTTCCCCGTCGGTCGTATTCACCGTCTCCTGAGGAAGGGTAACTACGCCGAGAGAGTTGGTGCCGGTGCCCCAGTCTACCTGGCCGCTGTCCTTGAATACTTGGCAGCTGAAGTTCTCGAGTTGGCAGGAAACGCCGCCAGAGATAACAAGAAATCCAGAATCATCCCCCGTCATCTGCAGTTGGCTGTCCGCAACGACGAAGAGTTGAACAGACTTCTGTCCGGTGTCACCATTGCCCAGGGTGGTGTTCTCCCCAACATCCAGGCGGTTCTCCTGCCCAAGAAGACCCAGAAGGCCAGCAAATAAGCTACTCCGGCTTTGAATCTACATCCTAACGGCCCTTTTCAGGGCCAACCAATTACTCCGAAAGAGAGGCTTCTAACTTGCACACTAAACAATGTTACTTAAACGTAACATTAAAATGTTACTTTGTAACATACATACCCCCCCCCCCCCTCCCTCCCCCTCCATATAATTCATTTTTAGTATGTTTTTATATTCGTAAAATAGTTTAATTCTGATTAACGGAGAACACTGATCAATATCATCATTATTAATATATAATAATGCATTAACATTAAATTTCAATTTAATCATATGATTATGTTCACATGTAGAAGTCGACACCTATATAACAAAAGAGAACTGCACCGGGCAGAAATTAAACATCATTTCTTATCCATATAAAACAGTACGGATACAGTATATGCCTGTCATACAATGAATTTGTAAAACTTTTGTACTCTTAACATAGTAAGAGGTTAGAGATTTGTTGTCATTAAATGCTCGTCATTCAAAAAGCCAAGAAAATATCTTCTGAATAACCTTGAGTTTTAGATATCACAATGTGACAGACCTGAGATTACTTGGAATGTGTCATTTTATAATCTGTTATGTTATACATGTATACAACCTGTTATACATGTATACATCATATGTTACTGTATAGGTTAGTTCTCATATTATTATATGTTTGTATCATAGTACCATAAAAATTACATCCTGTCAAAGACAGAAATGCGGTATATAAAAACACCTGTAGAAGTTATTATTGAAGACAAATTGCCATAATAAACAGACATTAAAGAAATTGATTGGATCCATAAATACTAGGAAATTACATAACAAGGCTTTAAATTGGAATTATATGACCGAAAGAGTAAATTATGGAAGAAAATGTCTACATAATTATTATTAGAGACAGTCGAATTAAATTTTTTATTCTATTCTAAAATTGATTTCCTCTGTCCATCATCTGTCCATCAACAGCAGTTGTGTGTTTATCCCGCCTAAATCAGCAAGCGAACAATGAAAAGGTCTTCCAATGGAAATGCCGCAAGGGCTAAGTTTTCGGCCAATGAAAAAAATACATATTTTACTGTACTTTGCTATACTATGCTCTCGCCGGAGTCCGCGCTTCTGCTATAAATTCTGACATCGCCGTGATTATTCATTTCACTTTGATTCACTAACCAAAGACGAAAACATGTCAGGCAGAGGAAAAGGAGGAAAGGGACTCGGAAAAGGGGGCGCCAAGCGTCACAGGAAAGTTCTTCGGGACAACATCCAGGGTATAACCAAGCCTGCTATCCGTCGTCTGGCCCGTCGAGGTGGTGTAAAACGTATATCCGGACTCATCTACGAGGAGACCCGTGGTGTATTGAAGGTATTCTTGGAGAATGTCATCCGTGATGCAGTCACCTACACCGAGCACGCCAAGAGGAAGACCGTCACCGCCATGGATGTGGTCTACGCCCTGAAACGCCAAGGTCGCACTTTGTACGGCTTCGGTGGTTAGACGATTACAGCAACCAACGATTACATCAACGGCCCTTTTCAGGGCCAACCATTTCTTCGAAAGAGGAACTTCTATCTTTGCACAAAAATTTAACACAAGTACCCACATTCCTCCCCGACTTACATAATTTTATTTTCGAAATTTATAATAGATTCGTTAAATATGGTCTGAATTTATCTCAATTTTACAAATAATTATTATAATATCTCTAACTTGAACAGTTAACATAGCTACTTTATTAATTTATAGAATAATTAACATCACTCTTTTTTAAACAACTGGTCGGGTCGCCAAAATTCACTTCAAACTCTATATCATATCACAGTCAGTCTTCGAAGTAAATTCACCGATACAAGGGAACTCACTCGTGCTGGAAAGCTATAAGAAAATAGCCCAGTCAAGCGTACATGGGAGAAACATAGCTGTTAAGAAATCTGTATATTATAAATAAGAAGAATATGATAACTACACAATTAACTCGATTAAAGGAGAGATTTGGTGTACCATTTAATATCGACTGTGTTGTTATAATTTTAAGCCAAACAGATATGGCATTTTAAAACTATTATTCATAATTATTGCGCCTGTATATTAAAATAGCTCAAAGTAGCACGAAAAGCCGAGATGAAGGCCAGCCTGTTTACTCACTTTATGCTGGCACTTCCGTTATGTTCGGTGCGTGTCGAAAAACGCCCGTTCTTTAATTATGAAACGAGTATCTGCCTTCCCAGCGCAAATTCATAACGAATTACACCCAATTCAGCATCAAAACCTCAAATTTAAACGATTTTTATGCACTTTTATCGTCGACACGTATAAATCAGTTAAATTGCACATATTTCCTGCAAAGTTTATCATTCAATAGTTATATTTCATTAAATTTTCTTTGTGAAAGAAGGCACAAATATATCTGTAGAAAGGAATTTGCACTGAACTGCAGGCAAACTGTATACGCTGAGAAGTAACCGTTCAGCGATAAACCGTGTTCTCTATAACTGCTTACGCCGAGGTCCGCGCGCTGGATTTCTGTAGAAATTTCAATCCCCCCGTCTGCATATAAATACGGCGCGCCTCGGCGGTTCCTCACTTTTTCCGCTGACTTTCACAGTGTAACAAGTGCGTTAACCATGGCTCCAAAAACACCAACCGGCTCCAAAGGCGCCAAGAAGGCGATGAAGAAATCTGCACCAAAGACTGGTGACAAGAAGAGGAAGAGGAGAAGGAAGGAAAGCTACGGAATTTACATCTACAAGGTGATGAAACAAGTCCACCCCGACACCGGCATTTCCTCCAAGGCTATGTCCATCATGAACAGCTTTGTCAACGACATCTTCGAGCGTATCGCCGCCGAGGCTTCCCGTTTGGCTCACTACAACAAACGATCAACCATCACCAGTCGGGAGATCCAGACCGCTGTCCGTCTCCTTCTGCCCGGTGAGTTGGCCAAGCACGCCGTCTCTGAAGGTACCAAGGCTGTCACCAAGTACACCAGCAGCAAGTAAATTAAGCGTTCACTTCGCTTACTCCAACGGCCCTTTTCAGGGCCAACCATCTCTTCCGAAAGAGAACTTCTATCTCATGCACAATCAATTTTAACACCAGACATCCCAAACCCCAAAACATTCCCGGCTAAATTAATTTAAATCCATAAATCGTATGTGTATAAATACGTTCACAGTTTTAGACTACTGTCTGTATAACCCTTAGCTAAATAATATATAGCCCTCAAGAGTATGAGGGCTATAGGTCGGCCCCAGTCACCTCCAGCGAGGGTTTTAGATAATTTTATTACGAATCACCCACCTCTGAAACTGCCGTACATCTAATCTCTATCCCCTCCTGCCATCTTGAGCACTATTGTGAAATAGTAACGAATATATCGCCGTCTGAATTTTCCAGTCGAATTCCACTTTAAATGCGCCATGTTAACCATATACAGTGACGTCACCAACATGGCGGCGTAGAGAGTCGAAGTTCACGACTGGAAAATTCAGACGGCGATATATGCGTCACTATTTCACAATAGTGCTCAAGATTTTAAAATAGTGGGCAGGAGGGGATAGAGATTAGATGTACGGCAGTTTCAGAGGTGGGTGATTCGTAATAAAATTATCTAAAACCCTCGCTGGAGGTGACTGGGGCCGACCTATAGCCCTCATACTCTTGAGGGCTATATATTATTTAGCTATATAACCCTATAAACCATTGTAAAAATATCCGAATACATGTAAAAGTAAATCCATATATTATGACTTAATACTCCATGAATTTTCAATACACAATATTTTCCGTTAAAATTATAAGACCATTCTGGCGTAAGTAAACACACAGTAAATGGTAGTATAGCCGAGTGGCTATGACTGAAGAAATTAAACACAGTGATAACGCCTGACCCTGTGCCGTATACTTTATACATGTAGAACTCGGCTGTCTGTCTCGGTAATATACATTACATACCTGACGTTTGTTACATATATGCTTATTACTGCACCACAGCAAATAAACGTCCAATGTTTATGAAATGAGCATCGGTTGAAATTTAAAGTTTGTTTATAGTCCTATTAAATTAAAATGTATTAATACGTATATATTTGATATGGGTTGATCACCTTGTTTATATTTATTTCTTTTTAAACTACAGTATACAGCATATAGTTCTATAGGGTGAGAAGTATACAGAACAGATAGAAATAATGAAGTTTGATAATTGTTCTTATTAGTCCATTCAGTTGACCTGAAATATTTAGAACTTGAACCCAGAACGAACTGTATAGAAATGCTTCATAACATGAAATCCGAAAATGAATAGCTGTTTAAAAGGTTTGAGGATTGTAATTCTGGTTTGCGCCTAAAGCGCGGACGTGAGAGAAGACTGCAGTGGAGCAATGCTATTGGCTGAACGACATGTGCGACTGAAAATATCAGAATCCCATCCAAGGGTATAAATACACTGACGAGGCCTAGTTTAGTTTATCCTTATCGCTGTATTTTGCTGAGCGTGTACGTTCACTCTACCGATAAATCAACATGTCTGGTCGTGGTAAAGGCGGAAAAGTTAAGGGAAAGAGCAAGACTCGCTCATCCCGTGCCGGACTTCAGTTCCCCGTCGGTCGTATTCACCGTCTCCTGAGGAAGGGTAACTACGCCGAGAGAGTTGGTGCCGGTGCCCCAGTCTACCTGGCCGCTGTCCTTGAATACTTGGCAGCTGAAGTTCTCGAGTTGGCAGGAAACGCCGCCAGAGATAACAAGAAATCCAGAATCATCCCCCGTCATCTGCAGTTGGCTGTCCGCAACGACGAAGAGTTGAACAGACTTCTGTCCGGTGTCACCATTGCCCAGGGTGGTGTTCTCCCCAACATCCAGGCGGTTCTCCTGCCCAAGAAGACCCAGAAGGCCAGCAAATAAGCTACTCCGGCTTTGAATCTACATCCTAACGGCCCTTTTCAGGGCCAACCAATTACTCCGAAAGAGAGGCTTCTAACTTGCACACTAAACAATGTTACTTAAACGTAACATTAAAATGTTACTTTGTAACATACATACCCCCCCCCCCCCTCCCTCCCCCTCCATATAATTCATTTTTAGTATGTTTTTATATTCGTAAAATAGTTTAATTCTGATTAACGGAGAACACTGATCAATATCATCATTATTAATATATAATAATGCATTAACATTAAATTTCAATTTAATCATATGATTATGTTCACATGTAGAAGTCGACACCTATATAACAAAAGAGAACTGCACCGGGCAGAAATTAAACATCATTTCTTATCCATATAAAACAGTACGGATACAGTATATGCCTGTCATACAATGAATTTGTAAAACTTTTGTACTCTTAACATAGTAAGAGGTTAGAGATTTGTTGTCATTAAATGCTCGTCATTCAAAAAGCCAAGAAAATATCTTCTGAATAACCTTGAGTTTTAGATATCACAATGTGACAGACCTGAGATTACTTGGAATGTGTCATTTTATAATCTGTTATGTTATACATGTATACAACCTGTTATACATGTATACATCATATGTTACTGTATAGGTTAGTTCTCATATTATTATATGTTTGTATCATAGTACCATAAAAATTACATCCTGTCAAAGACAGAAATGCGGTATATAAAAACACCTGTAGAAGTTATTATTGAAGACAAATTGCCATAATAAACAGACATTAAAGAAATTGATTGGATCCATAAATACTAGGAAATTACATAACAAGGCTTTAAATTGGAATTATATGACCGAAAGAGTAAATTATGGAAGAAAATGTCTACATAATTATTATTAGAGACAGTCGAATTAAATTTTTTATTCTATTCTAAAATTGATTTCCTCTGTCCATCATCTGTCCATCAACAGCAGTTGTGTGTTTATCCCGCCTAAATCAGCAAGCGAACAATGAAAAGGTCTTCCAATGGAAATGCCGCAAGGGCTAAGTTTTCGGCCAATGAAAAAAATACATATTTTACTGTACTTTGCTATACTATGCTCTCGCCGGAGTCCGCGCTTCTGCTATAAATTCTGACATCGCCGTGATTATTCATTTCACTTTGATTCACTAACCAAAGACGAAAACATGTCAGGCAGAGGAAAAGGAGGAAAGGGACTCGGAAAAGGGGGCGCCAAGCGTCACAGGAAAGTTCTTCGGGACAACATCCAGGGTATAACCAAGCCTGCTATCCGTCGTCTGGCCCGTCGAGGTGGTGTAAAACGTATATCCGGACTCATCTACGAGGAGACCCGTGGTGTATTGAAGGTATTCTTGGAGAATGTCATCCGTGATGCAGTCACCTACACCGAGCACGCCAAGAGGAAGACCGTCACCGCCATGGATGTGGTCTACGCCCTGAAACGCCAAGGTCGCACTTTGTACGGCTTCGGTGGTTAGACGATTACAGCAACCAACGATTACATCAACGGCCCTTTTCAGGGCCAACCATTTCTTCGAAAGAGGAACTTCTATCTTTGCACAAAAATTTAACACAAGTACCCACATTCCTCCCCGACTTACATAATTTTATTTTCGAAATTTATAATAGATTCGTTAAATATGGTCTGAATTTATCTCAATTTTACAAATAATTATTATAATATCTCTAACTTGAACAGTTAACATAGCTACTTTATTAATTTATAGAATAATTAACATCACTCTTTTTTAAACAACTGGTCGGGTCGCCAAAATTCACTTCAAACTCTATATCATATCACAGTCAGTCTTCGAAGTAAATTCACCGATACAAGGGAACTCACTCGTGCTGGAAAGCTATAAGAAAATAGCCCAGTCAAGCGTACATGGGAGAAACATAGCTGTTAAGAAATCTGTATATTATAAATAAGAAGAATATGATAACTACACAATTAACTCGATTAAAGGAGAGATTTGGTGTACCATTTAATATCGACTGTGTTGTTATAATTTTAAGCCAAACAGATATGGCATTTTAAAACTATTATTCATAATTATTGCGCCTGTATATTAAAATAGCTCAAAGTAGCACGAAAAGCCGAGATGAAGGCCAGCCTGTTTACTCACTTTATGCTGGCACTTCCGTTATGTTCGGTGCGTGTCGAAAAACGCCCGTTCTTTAATTATGAAACGAGTATCTGCCTTCCCAGCGCAAATTCATAACGAATTACACCCAATTCAATTCAGCATCAAAACCTCAAATTTAAACGATTTTTATGCACTTTTATCGTCGACACCCAAACTCTGAAAACGCGCACTCTGCCGCAATGGACCTAGGAGTTACTCCCCCTTGGCTTGGGTATGTCAAGAGTGAGGCAAGTTATCATTTATTGAAATACAGATATTTCCCCTGAATTTCGGGCTGTTTCACTACAATTCAAACTACGATTCAATTTCATGGGGACAAATGCCCTGAATTTCAGGAAATATTCCCTGGATGCAGTGATGAAAGCTCTGGAATTCAGGGAATGATTCTCAATTCCAGGCTGAAATATCTGAAAATAACTGTTCTGAACTTCCAGGAATAATATATGGAAACTTTTTTGAGAGTTTTTTTTCAAACTTTTCAAAGTAACAACACAACAACAACACCTTACTGATCTAGCCCCTTAATTTGAATGTGTAAAGTAACAGCTCCGTGATGGGGTTTTATATTGAAAACTTTTCAAGGCGTAGGCATGAATTCTTTTAAGTATCTGTGAAGTTCCTGCAGGTATAACTTAACGATTATTATACACAACAAACTAATTAAGAATGAAGTACATTCAGAAGAATTATACATTGCTTTCCAAGGTATATTTAGCACACAATTTCCTACCTTTTGCCATAGCTTGATCTCTTCGCGGTGTCAACTCGACCAGGTTGATGCTCCGTTTGGCGTCTAATTTCCCCCGGGCTGAATGAATATACCTGTACCCATTGTATTGAATCAACCAATCGATTGCCTTGCGAATTTGCAATTGAATAACCGCTGATTGCTTTAGGGGTCACAGTCACAGTTCGGTTTTACAATGACACTAAATCTATATGCATGTCTGAGTTTACATTCATGATTTTTCATTATATTTAAAAATAAAAACTAGAAAAAAAAAGTCCTGCTTGTTCCTGGTGAAAGTTTGGTGCATAATCAACATTAAAAAGATACATGATTTCAGGAGGTACTTTCAGAAATTCCGTTAATTTAAAAATCTCAGTTCCAGTTCGGCAGAAAACACGATTTTGCAGATAACTTCCGACAACATCAGATTTGTGTTGCTAGTGAAATTCTTAAAGGATAGTTTGGTGAGATGATGCAGGGATTTTATGTAATAAATAAATGCATCGACATAATTCACACATAATTATTTTTGAGTTAAAAGTTAAATGTCAGAATGTCAGAAAAACTGCTACATATTATAGAATCATATTATAGAATCCTAACATACCAACATTTGAAGCGGCATTATATGCGGATGTTTTTTCTTAAAAAAACGATTCAATTTACTTGTTGAAACTATTCGTTAAAACGCTGAACGATTTTGAAAAAGACGCACGAAATACATGTAAAATTGACGAAGAACCTGCTGTAAGTCTTTTGTTCCTTTCAATGGGAGGTGTACCACCAAAGCCAGGCCAACATCAACTAATTTGTTTTTCTACAAGTTCGTTTCCACTCATTGTCTATACATACAATACAACACTTTTTTGTTTTATTCCTACCACAGTTCCCTCCCTGTCCATGCAATTTGGGGAAGTTCGTCATGTAAGAATCTTCAATACAGCTCGTCGGGTAGTTTTGATTTCACCTGGTGATATTTGACATTTGACATGTGTCAGCAGTGCGTGTTTTTTACATGTGAAAAACTGTGCTTCCATAATCTAAAAATATAAAAATGATGCTTCATGACAATGACAAAATTTCAGCTGAAAAGTGAATCGATTTCAGAAATGAATTTCACATATGATAATTTTTTTTCTTGAAGTTACCATCGAATATAATTAATACATATCAGCTGAGTAACACATTTAAAACGACCACCACCACCCCCCCAATTATGCGTGTACGAACTTGGCATATCGGTAATGTAAGGCGAAGTGACGTGAATTCACAGGATTTCCAATAAACGTAATAAACGAAAATGGGCAATTGGTGGGCCATTGCTCCATTTGCTAACATGCCAAGTCATGCCAAGTCACTTTGAAAAGCGGTATCTCCGCTTTCATGAACTATATACCACAAATTGAATGGTATAAACTATTTTGGTGGTGATGTGCTTAGGTTAACCCTTCGTGCCTTTAGTGGGCTTTGTACGGAGAGCCATTTCGGCCACATTAAATTCCAAATATTGTACATAATTCAGTTATAATGTGGCAACAAATATAATGAACGTACAATATTATAAAATATTCAACATAAACTTCGAAACAACCCGGAGGAAGACTTGTTATTAACAGTGCATCTGCGCGAACACAGTCAACTCAAATGTCCACATAGGGTTCCACACAGGGATATGTAAACCGTGGACGAATAGGCTGATGGGCTGAGAAGAACTATATCCATGGGATTGAGGAATATGTGTATATTTGGAGAAACATAAGTAGTAGTAGTAGTAGTAGTAGTAAACGGCGAGATTCCCTTGAACCAAAGTGTTTTGGTCACATGTCATGGTCGCTCTGGGAGCTCGGGAGTTATATATGCCTGGGGTTTTCTGACCTTTCTCCAAAGCTCCAAATATACATATATTCCTCTTGAGTCGCCAATGGATAGATCTGCTCATCCCATAAGCCCTTTCCCACATGTCTATGGGATATCCCGGTTGAGGACGTGAAGATGGTTCTTTCGATTATATTTTTCGCACGCATTTGCGTTTCCCCCTGTTTGAATACTCCACAGGCAGTAACTTCAATATTAATTGACATATACACATTGAATTACATACAAGGCGACGCTTCTCAGAGATTCGGCGGCAAACATCTCTCTCAACATGTTTTATGTTTGTTAGTATATGACGTTTGTGGTGAAATTCTGTACAAGTGAAATTCAACGGATAGCCTCGCACGTCAATATGACGCGTCGGTGGAAAATTGCGCAATTTCATAAAAAAAAAACACAATGGCGTATGCTGCTGAGCTGAAAGAAGATGCAGCAGTTATAAAAACTAAAAACGAATAGTTACAATTGTCCATATTTTGCACTTCAGCTAAAGCGTGTTCACTTTTCATATTTTGATCCACAAAGTTTTCTCCCCTTGTTGGTGGGCGGGACTTCTCGTGGCCTGTGGCATGGAAATGAGCAAACAGAAACAAAATAATATCGATTTTTCCTCTCATCCAAAGAGTGAATGAATGAACGATTTTTCATGTGTGAAGTATGAGTGATTCTTAAAACCTCCATTTGACTCGACCTTCAATCGAACAGTAGCATAGCAGAAAATCACAAATCACACCAAAACGATAAAACAACCAACAAAAGGTGGCATTTGCAATGTGGCCAGTGTGGAAACCGGTCAGTGCACACGTCAACCCGCATAGTTCAGAAATTGACTATGACGGCAGTAATCATATAAAAGTCACATTTACTGCACAATTAACAGCGAGTTTGTTGACATTCTGCGCTATCTCCTGAACGGCAGAAAATGAAGAGCTGACTTTATAGTTTATCACACTGGGGTCATTTTGAGCCTATTTGCCTACCACCACCACCACCTGGACAGTTTCCAAAAAACCCCAGGACAGATAGGGTTAGGAAAATACCTCCTGGTCATTCTCTCGTGTTGGGAATCGACGGCTTATTGTTCAGTGCACCATCGCCCTGTAGAAGACGATGGGAAGAGTTTCGAAGGCCCTTCGTAGACTTATCATAAAACGCATTTGGCCGTTTTGGCATAAGAAATCCTGGCCTGGCGATGCCCATGTTGGGGTGGTCTAGGTGAGTATTCGTGGTCTAGGTGAGTATTCGTGGTCTAGGTGAGTATTCATGGTCTCATCGTCTAGGTATAGGTGAGTATTCGTGGTCTAGGTGAGTATTCATGGTCTCATGGTCTAGGTGAGTATTCGTGGTCTAGGTGAGTATTCCCTGGTGCAAATGGGCTTTGTGGCGTATCGCATTGAAGACTGGCGAGATTTTCATTGTAAGTGCGCGGTCGGAAAATAGTAGAAAAGAGGCGTGTGGCTGAAACTATGAGGTGTGGATATTTTTTATATGACTGGTAAACGTGCTGTAAAATGAGGCGCTTGGTCGGCGTCTGGCCTTATTGACATGTTTGGCATTCTATTCATGCTCTTTCGTGAAGGGCGTCTTTTTAACGGTCATATAGCACATCATTATCCATCGGATGACTTGACAGGTCCATCTCGCATAGCCGCATTGACGTGTTATTTAGCATTGACCTGCTATTTAGAAAACAACACAGAGTTACTATAAAGTGTCTCCTGCATAGAGTGTACTAGTGTCTCCTGCATAGAGTGTACTAGTGTGTCCTGCATATATAGAGTGTACTATAAAGTGTGTCCTCCCACGAATTAAGATGGACGCTAACGGATTGACGGCTTGGAAAGCCATTGAACAAATGCAGCGCTATATATGAATTATGAGGGCCATGATAACCAGCATGTCAGGATGGCCGAGTCAGGATGGCCGAGTGGTTTAAGGCGCCAGTGTTAGGTGCTGGTCCACACATGTGCGGACCCTCCCGAAACGCACCATTTTACTGATAACAAGAACCGAGAGCAAAGCACTACTGAGCGCATGTGCATGGTATGGCCTCAACGGATACAAAACGCCGACGTTGTGGCAATGACAGTTTAAAGAGGCGGCTAAATATGCACACTGTTTATTCTTCTTTCCATTACAAAATGATGTGCACGACCCTATTCTGTCGACCTTATATGTGCTTATATGTGTGTTTTTAAGAATACGTCACCGATGACGTTATTTTCTCTCACTATTCACGTCATTTTCTCTGAATATTCTCCCGTGGACACACTGTATGCATCTTGAAGGGTCATACCCACCTCTATAGGCTAGTGTATAGGGATAAACGTGTCTCAAGTGCTCACCAGAGCATATCTGCATGCACTTTCTCTACTACGGATGACGTTAAATGTGACTTCACAATAACACAAACATCACTCGGATCGTAGTCTACACCAAAAGCGCTTCAATACGAAGTACTGCACGTTATATTTAAATGCAATATACCCCCTAGATGACCCGAACACGCCCATGGGTACATAAAAATGCCCCTTTCGCTACCACTCCTCGATTGCGCATGTACCTGACGTGACAGATGAGTCACCACGCACAGCCGCAAGCTTCAACATTTTGATCCACTATGGTCCATCTCTTACCAAAACACTCACCGCGCACCCGACAATGTCATCTTCTCTACTTTTCTTCGAGCAGGCATGCACGCCATGATCTCACTTCCGGTAAAATAAAACTCCCCGCTTGGTTTCATCCCACAATACGACACCCTACACCCCAACCTATACCTCAAACGGTCCCTTCCGAGACTGCCCTTTCTCTATTACTCTTTGGATGCGCATGTGCACGAGGACGGCTGCGCACGTGCACAATGAAAGCACTTGCAATAAATAGTCCAACCCAGTCTGTCTACCACACGACAGCTTCAAAACAAGACCGGACACGACCCATTACCACCACGTATGATCCACCTATCGTCCAAACATCACACTGCGCCTGCTCACTTCCGAATATGCTCCTTTTCCTAACACTGTCCGACTGCGCATGCGCACTATGTTGTCACTTCCAATAAATGTCTAACACTGATGTCTAACACTGTCCGACTGCGCATGCGCACCATGTTGTGACTTCCAATAAATGTCGGGACCTTCGGTGACCTTAGCATGAGTGGTCTAAGACGTTTTGCTGGAGATGACCAGCCGCACACCGCTGAACCGGCATAGCTTCGAGTACCGTCTGTGAAAGTTTGCCAGTTACTTGCGGACGCGTGGTTCTCTACTGGTACTCCAGCTTCCTCCACCTCTAAACTGGGTGACTACCGACGGGAATCAACCAACGGGTCCGAGATCCCTTCGATTGTACGTTACAATACACTCCTATAGTTTGCTCCACAAAAACGGACCAATTAAAACGGACCATTAAACTCCAATTAAACACATCATTAAACGGGTGGGAGAAAAAGATGATGGAGTACTGAGAAGAAGTCATATGTCCGCACAGGCAACTGTACTGATTGCATATTTCTAAAATATTCACAAGAACCAAAACTGATCCCTGTGATGATTTGTATCAACGATAAAACTTTTATTGTAGCTGTTCATGGACATTTGAATAGCATGCCATGCCCGCAAGGCCCAATGCACCCGCTTGAGCGGTATCAGTAGTATACAAGGAGTCTTTCATTCAAATAGTGTCTCACTGCGCATGCGCAGAACTTTTGAGGAGTGTGAAAGTGTGGTTGTGCGCATGCGTGATGAGGGGGCGTGGCCTAATGTGAGTGGGGTGGGTTCAAAATGGCGGCACACTATTTTCTCCCGACCGCTTAAAGTCCGCCATTTTGAACCCACCCCACTCACCTCGTGCACTGATTGACCTGGATGAGTGGGGTGGGTTTAAAATGGCGGCTTATGGTGTTGTGTGTGTAAAATAAGGTGCCGCCATTTTGAACCCACCCCACTCACCGGGTCAGCCTATGAGTGAAGATGAGGGGTCGTGGCCAATGTGAGTGGGGTGGGTTCAAAATGGCGGCCCTTTATTTTTCCCCGACAACTTAAAGTCCGCCATTTTTAACCCACCCCACTCACCTCGTGCACTGATTGACCTGGGTGAGTGGGGTGGGTTCAAAATGGCGGCTTATGGTGTTGTGTGTGTAAAATAAGGTGCCGCCATTTTCAACCCACCCCACTCACCGGGGTCATGTATAAAAGCAGTCGATTTTTAGGGAAAGGTTGTATTCATTTGCACTACTTTTGCGTAGCACTGTGACTTACCTGTCTGTCTGCCTGCCTGCCTGCCTGCCTGCCTGCCTGCTTGCTTCACCTCTAGTCAGTCATCCAACCATTTTGCCTACTTGCCTATCCTGTTGTATGAGACATACTTTTTTCGATTTTACCAGTGCCAATTCACTAGACTATTACTCCGTAATAGTTTTTCACCAGCCCATAGTCATGGCGTCATCATCATCATCATTATTTTTAGCGAGGCTTGCAAAGTACCGTGTTCGTCTGATTGAAGAGATGGAGCATGTGGGTGACTTATGTGATTTCCTTATGGCGGAGGAAAACATACTCCTGGAAGAGCGTGTCGAGGAAATCATGGCGGAGAAAACTTTTTCAGCACGAAACAAAGCTCTCATCGATGATGTACCGCACTTTACCTACTATGGATTTCTATCCTTCGTGGCGGCGTTGAAGATCACGGGAAATGGCGAACTAGCAGATCTATTGGAAGCCGACGGCGACGTTCTACCAGATGAGGATATGTTAGTGGTGGACGAAGAGCGTACAGCTAGCAAACGTACTAGCTCAGAGAGTGCTAAACGTGCTGGACGACCCAAACGCCCCCGTCTAACCCCGTTAGTAATACCTGAGCCAGTAGTACCCCAGCAAGTGCCTGTGAAACAAGAACTTCCTCTGTCTGTCCAGGAGATCAACAATCTGATCGACGCGGCTCACCAGGCAGCCCACAAGGACATTTGGGAGCTCTCACCGTATTTAACGGTCAGTGTAAAAGACGAAGAAGTGCATTTTAATGCAGCGGGCTTTAACGACAGACCTGGTAAGCATATTGCCATGAACTTGGACACCTGGCAAAAACTGGAGACCCTTGATTACGCCATCGATGCGGTTATTCGTGACCAGGGAAATGACGAAGCGAAATTTCCTGTCGGTGACGACATCTATGTGAGTTGTGCTTATTTCAACGACCAGCTCTTGGTGCATATTCGAAAATGGCGAAAGCGTTTAGATACACAAGAGCTGGTGGCTTGTCCTCAAGGGGTCACATTGAAATTAACGGCCTGGCGGGAGTTGCAGAGTCTAGCCA
>JAVTVY010003546.1:0-32909 GCA_036873755.1 Hanleya hanleyi
AAATGTTTATATCTATAACATAATACTGAACGAAATCGCGTCAGATCCGACATTCAATATTCAGCCGTCGTCCACAAAGGAATGTTCTCATCAATAATTTAAAGACCACAGTTGGCACCATTTCCTAACATGCATAACATGAAGTAACTAGTTTATTGCAAGATCGAAGCGGTCAACAGTTTCAATGATAATATAGTAATTACAGCTACATAGATATAAGCCAGTACACAGCGCCCTTTACCAGGGCAGAGAGGGGAGACAACTCTTGTAATAACAATAAAGCACTTGTCTCCCCTGCATCACTGACACTAATGTTCGTTAATAGTCTATTAATGACAAGTGAGAAAACCTATTCTCACTACACGCTTCTCCCTTTTCTTTTTGGGGAAGGGCATACCAGCGACTGACAGACTCTAGAACTCCAGCAAAGTATTCCCAATGATAAAAAACATACCATAAAAGTACCGAACTGTACCTAAAGCTTTCTCTACTTTGAACTGGGCTAAAAATCGGACATAACCTAAGAACAATCTACGTAAAATTAGTCCGACAATAAAATACCCAACCCCAGATCAAAGAAGCTGATCTCTAACCCCAACCCTCAGGTCGATTTATCAGCAGACCTATAATTTCCCCAAGGAGATCCAAAGGAACTGGAGCGAACTGACCCACTTTTGGTACCAGTCCGACTCACTCTGGAATCTACCTTCCCCCCAACCTCCCCTTCCCCTCATAAATTAAGGGCTCACTCAATTTATAATCTGTCAGCCCCTCTTAAACTGAGAAACTGGCTACACTATACAGTCTGTCAAGAAACACACCGACTAATGAAATAATTGCCAGGCTCTCGTACATTGAGGGACTGACTATATCAGACAGTCTATCAAGTTTTGACTAATGACAATAACTATCAGACTATCAGCACTCGATGAGAGCTTGCTCAGTTTGAAGCTGCAGGACCAGAAAGAATATCGGAATCCATTGAACAGAAGTGCACTGCGTTACTGTTACCGCATTGCCAATGATCAATTAGCCAGGTTCTGAATAAACATATCCAAAATGATCCCCGACTTTGATCAGACATAGTGCTTCACAGCGCGCACTTTACCAAACAAAGTCAAGGCTTGTCCGATGTCTGACTTTTATTTCAGACCCTGATTCACTAAATTTAAACCAGGATGACATACGCCGGTGCATAGCTCACTGGGGCTTCCATAGAGAAGACACAAGCAGAGTTGTGGCCACAAACTCCTCTGGCCTTGTGTCTCCAACATAGATTGCCCCGTCATTCTCTCCCCTTGTTAAATCATCCCTCAAAATTCGCACTCTCCTCGGCAAAAACTCATATAGCATCCAAGTAACTTACATTTAACACCATTTAACCATTGCCGAATGATGTGCCAACCGTGAGGGCTGAACCCACAGATAAAATTTAACCCAACCCACCATTCCACAACCCCATTCACTCCATTTTCACTCAAGCCTTTCTCCTAACCCCCTAAAACGTTGAACATATCTCCATCACACCACCACGCAACACACACTGCACATTTCTCCAACACACATCACATGTTCTCCCAACACACCAACTGTTCTAAAATAGGTACACACGCCACACTCTACTGAACACTCAATCTATCAAACATAATCATTCTTAAATATAGGCCCACACATCACAAATCAACCAACACACCATTATCCAACACCCCACATCATTATTCAACATCCACACATATCACAGATTTCTTGTCAGACATTTTATCATTTTTTTTATCTTTCCCACCAAAAACCAAAAACAACCTACACAACATCAAACCAAAATGCCACATCACCTACATCAAAATAGAAAGACATCACCAATATCAACATCAACTCAAAACAGTGTGCTAGATGGCACCACAAGCCAATGCCCACTGTCAATCTGCATTGCCCCCTAACATTACCAATGCTAAAAGAGAACTAAACTAAGGCACTGTCCAAACCGGTCGTCATGCATTAGCATTTCACTGCAGGAACCTCCATGTTCCCAATGACCAGGGACTTCTTCCTAAAATCAACAACACAGCCGTAAGCGGACAGAAAGTCCGAGCCCAGTAACAAATCCTTAACCACCGGACCTACAATCAGGTCTCCAAAGCAATTAAACCCTGCAACAGAAAGGGGAACCTGTCGAACCAACATTCCCATACTGGCCGTACCCGGAAATGCACCAGTTAGCTTAATGGGAGTAGATGACAGCCCTGTAAGCCCTAACTTTTCAAATAAGTTCGGACTCATGACTGTAACCTGAGAAGCAGTATCCACTATAGCTCTCACTGGAACTGACCCGACCCTGACCGGAGCTACCATTGACCCCTCCCGAGCCCCAGACACGGTAATGCCTCTAACGGCAGCAGTCGACCCGGCACCACCCGACGAGGCAGGTCCTCCCGTGGTAACCAACCCATCAAGGTTAGTGCGAACGGGGCAACTTCGACTTATGTGTCCTAATTGGCGACAAAGATGGCACCGTACTTGGGGACATCGGAAGCTTTTATGTCCATTTTGTCCACACGAGTAACAGGTAACTCTGTTAATCGGGGCTTCACGGGATACCGGCAGCTTGGGAGAAGTGACAAGTCTCAAAGGAGACTCACCCCGACCCTCCCGTAAAATACCCCCTTCCACAGACTCAAGTTCCGTGGAAACTAGACGGACCCCTGCTACATTCAAAGCTTGGCGATTATACAGTGAGGCGTTCACACATGTCAACGCTTCCCGAATAGTTTTGGGGTCTTTCTCCATAGCCAACAAAACTACAGCCTGTGGTTCATGACAACCTTTGAAAAATTGCTCCACGGCTATGGATTCGACTAACTCACGTGGAGCCCCCGGATACCCTTTCACAGCTAAATGAACACACCTATAAGCAAAATCAGCCAAAGTGTCATCGGCCCCTCGCTCCTCCACCTGTAACCGATGCCGGATTGCTTGAGGAGTTCGAGATCGCCATACCGTTTGTCTAAGGCTTCAAACAGCTCATCAAAAGAATTACAACCTGCTTTCGGTAAGAAAGAGTAATACTCGATGGCCTCGCAAGCCTTCACCATGCACCCCTCTATGCGTATAAGGTGCATGCTGGGCACCCTCACCAGCATTGCATTCCCCACCCCCCAAACCCGGCGTTTGCACAACATTGACCCCAGACAAAATTTCCTGCTCAACAATACCCGCCACCAGTCTGCACTGAACTAGCATCAGCCCCCACTCCTCTAACCATTGGACTAGTCCCCTGGCCTTGCATCATGGTCATTATCATTCCAAGTTGTTCCCCCACTGTTTCCCACTTCTCCTGGTTAGATACCAGCTGACCGATATTGGTAACACATTATGTCTGGTTAGTTACCAGCTGACCGATTTTGATAACACATTCTGCCAAAGTCTGAGAGAGACTCTGAACAACAGATTCCCTTTCCTCTCTTAAATTTTGTATGTGATTTTCCATCTCACTTCGCAATTCCCCTACATGTTTTTCAATTAATTCTGAAACATACTCAGGACAAATGGAAACATCTACTCCACTAATAAGAGAATTCTTCAATATGTGCCGTCGATACGTCTACTGGTACAAGTTCTGTCATGGTGTAAATTGCGATACTACACAAAATGCAAATGAAAATATATTCAATAAACCGCAATATTCACTTCCAAAATGGCTGCCATGAAATAAATTTACCTGTCTTACTTGATTTGCCAAAATACTATCAACCAGACTCGCCTCCAATGGTACAAATCTAGCTACAATAAATTCCAACCAAGCTGCAGGAAAAATAAAATGCGCAGCTCAAAATTTACCGGTCAACCAACTTGACAGCAATGGCTGTGTACAATAAATTCTGCTTTCTGTATGAAACAGAAATAAGTAGTTGTGTCAACTACTCACATTCAGTGAGTTTCTACTCCAGAAACTCACTGAAACAAATGAAAAAAGGAAGCACTTGTGAGCTGAACGCACACACGTTACCGCAGTCAACGCGTTCTAGTGTGCTTATTCAACTCAAACCCATCAGGAAAAATGAAAAAGAACAAGACCCTTCAAAACTAGTACATCACGCGTTACCGCAGTCAACGCGTTGTTGCAACTTCCCTGTGAATATTTGTCAGTGAATTTTGGCGAAGTCCAAAAACTAGAAACAAACCAAGCCAAATAAAATGCAAAATAATTGCTGTCGCTAGTAGCCCAGTTAGTGCCTAATGGCTCAATAGCATGTGTGTTGAATATCAAACAATCATCAAATGGTGTCAATCAATACCAAATGAGACGGAGTTATCAGCAATCAAAGTCTATTTCCTCAAAAAATCAAAATTCACCAAGTTGGCATTTCCAAATCACCAACTAAATTACGGTTGCGTATTTAATAAATGCTCTTCCAAAATCGGGGGCAGTGTTGATGCCAGCACCAATTGTTTTTATTTATTTTATTTTTTTCAACTAAATGTAAGAGTGTGTTTTAATAAACACTAATCACTCAACCAAAATCAGATGGTGTCACTGGACACCACCAGACCACAATGTAATTGAGTGTAGCGCCGATATGTCAACACCCAAAAGAATTTTTTTAATTTTTTATTATTTTTTTTTTAAAGTAAACCCAAGAATGTGTGTTTGAATAAACACTAAACTCTCAATCAAAATCAGATGGTGTCACTTAACACCACCAGACCACAATCAAATTGAGTGCAGTGTTGATATGTCAACACTCAAATCTCAAAATACCATCTGAGTTTGTGTTGTAATGAACACCAAACAATCAACCACATTCACCAGATCAAAATCTGATTAAATATGGTACAAGTTTGTTTGTAAATATGGTACAAGTTTGTTAACATCCCACCACCAAAATATGGACCGTTTATTTAAACTCAAAATTTATTATTCCCAATTCAATTTGTACAGTGTACCTCATCAAATCAGAACGAACACCAGCCATTTATGTATTCAATATGTACACTCACAGGTAGCATTCAGCTACAAGTAACACCTCACGAAAAGCCACGAAGCTAGTAGCCAAGCTATGAGGATAAATTTTGACCAAGTCCACAAAAAAAAACTAGGTACCAATAGATTAGCAAATCTATTGAAACATTAATTTGAATGTTCTATGCCATGGCTAGCAAAAATTTCAATCAAATGAGAGAAACTCCCCAAATTCGCTGTAAGCACCAGCTAACCCCTCGCGCAATAGCTACCAGGCAATAGCCAGATGAACTTGACAATGAAATTGGGCGATTTCCAAAAATTACTAAATTGAACTCTAGCCTTAGGCCATAGATTTTCAGTTAATGTCCCAATCAAATTCACAAAAAACTGACCACCGGAAAAGTCAATTTAGTTTGACCGATAATACAAGAATAACCACAATTTGTCAACAGCACGACTGATGAATCCACGTACATCACAAGGTCATGCAGTACATAACCCTGTACCCCAAACTCAATCACCGTACCGAAAGGAAATGACTAATCTGACCGCGTTCAGTCACTAAAACTTCATCCCATGCTCAAAATCTTCTCCAAAAACCCCAACATTACCAACCCAACCACTGAGCACATAAAAAATATAATTATCATGGGACAGGACTATGAACAAAACACAAAAATACACATATGGACACACAAACAGTACCGGTACACATACATGACAACACAAACATTAACATATAAACCATTCAAATATTGCACCTGTCAAAACCTTTATCCCAACTTCTAATCCTAATTTTCCCTACCAAATACTATCTCTGAAAAATCAATACATCAAAATTCACCAAATCATACAAAACTCTAGCTAAATCTAAGGTGCAATATTGAAGGCAACCAGCAGGCAAGTTTGTCCGCTATACTGGCCGTCTAACCAACCTAAACAATTACAATCCTATTCCTTTTTATTCCCGAATGTTACCCTTCAAGTTACTGTCGTTGTTGTTGTTGTTCCAAATGAACAGCAACAACGTGTCAGTAAACTTGCAAAATTTTCAAAAGGAACGCGAACTCAAACCAAATTGTAAACTGGGGTAGTTCAAAATAACCCCGCTTCACTCGCGATAAATTGTACCAAGACAAATAATGGCAAATAAAACCGATCTCACGAAAGAGAAGACTATCAAGGGTCCAATTTTCGTCAAAACACACAGACTGTTTTTGGCTCAATTCACGGAACAATCATTGCCAAGCCATACCATATACTGCACAAAACTTGAGAACTATTCCCGTATAATCATTAGTTAACAACTAATGAAAGTCTACGCACTTTCATTTGGAAAATCCGCCAATGAACAGCTGTTCAACTCCCAAAAAACGTGTCCATGCTGACGAGGAAAAATTATCCCAGAATTTCGTTGGAAGTTCAAAATTCCGCAAAACCCCTTCTATAAAGCAACAAACTTCCAGTTTATATCGACCCAATCGTAAATAGCAGTCAACAAATTTGTCAGGACTCGGGAATCTGATTTTCACACGCAAATTTTCTCAATATTCAAGATGGCCGACCAGCAAAGGTAAACTACGTCAGAATCGCCAACCAGATCAAATTTGTCTACAACCGACCAATTCGAACAGATTGATTAAACTTCTAGACACCAGTTGTAGTAATTACAGCTACATAGATATAAGCCAGTACAGTGGACAGGCTTACCTGCCGGTTAAAACCCTGAGAGAAGTAGTCTATCACGTCCTGTCAGTCCCAAGTCAGTTCCTTCTCTGGCTTCTTTACCAAGCCCGCGAGTTACTCTCATTGGCTAGGGGGCAATCAGCGCCCTTTACCAGGGCAGAGAGGGGAGACAACTCTTGTAATAACAATAAAGCACTTGTCTCCCCTGCATCACTGACACTTATGTTCGTTAATAGTCTATTAATGACAAGTGAGAAAACCTATTCTCACTACAATAACAGCAAGACATGCTGATGTTCTTCACCTGAAATCCTCATCAATGACAGGCATTCGTTAATGCAAATGATTTTTCTAGTCGTTTTCTATGGTATCCTAGTCATTGATTATGTGTTCATTTGAACATCATGGTGATGTAGAACACTGGATGTTTGCGCAGTTCTTAATGTCGGGTTAAGTTACGAATCAAAACACAGGAGATCTTATACACCACGATCGTATTTTTGTGTCAGTGTACACACTGTTGATCACATTTGATAAACTTGGAGCGGAGACGTTTGGTGGTACATCCTTATTTGACAAGTTCGTAGGCAGTGAATAGATATCTTTTGCATATTGGCGTTCTTATATACTTTTACCAAAATTCGCAGTGGGCCGAGTTAACACAGCTGCATCTCGTAAACGGACAGCACGCGTGAGCATGGCCTGCAAACCAGTAACGAATTTCTACCATCAACACGTGATAAAGCGGTCATTACCTCCTTTCTAACATGCACAATAATAAATATTTTCTCATTTCGTAAGCGAAGTGGCAAAAATTATTACACGATGATATTCACTAAGGCGGTCATTAACTCCTACCCTGGTGCTTTGATGTCCTGGGATGTTAAAAATAGTTTTTACTGGATGGTACAATCGAAATTACGCTATATCTGGAATATTTTAGTGATGATAGATGATATCTTATTTTCGGATGACGTAGATTGTAGGATCTCTTTTGTCAATAAGTTTAGGGTCCTCAAAGGTGACACATACAGTACTGTACGCAAAGTTAGTATACTGCCAGGCGTGTTAGTATTTCACTGTAATGTGATCGTGAATCGTCAGGAGATTAAATTGTCCCGACCATGGCTTCGATGTACCCTTTCGTGATGTTTAGATAGTTGGGTGATATTGTAAGTTCCTCATTGGCGGTTCGCACGTGGTTAACATAGTCATTCGAATCCTACGGAAAGACAGAGCCAAGTTCAAGAATATTTTTTCCATCTAATTAGTCTATCTATAAATTGAGCATAGAAGTCCCTGTCATATGGATATACAATACATATAATCTGGATGCTAACGATGGTCCATATTGAGGGCAGAACAATGTGTAACGCTTTTGTCGCACAGATTTCTGTGGTCGTTCACTATAACACAGAATCTTTGGGTAGTCTTGCAGTTAATAAAAGTTAGCTGTAGAAAAACTAATATTAAGATATGAATTAAGAAAATACCAGCATTCGGGTTAATGAAAAACTGAATGTAGTTGAAGTATGAGGTCAACATTTGGAAAACATAAATTGGTATAATTGGAACTTAGTGCTACACAGCCCTGAATTGCAATATTGCAACTTCCATTTTAAGTGAAAAATATCGGGCACGTTGGTTAAAATTGTCTTTCTGAATATCCATCGGTATTTAGAGACTCGGCCGATGAACCTGCAATTTGGAGTCCCTGGGATTTGTCTGTCCATTGATATTTCTTTAGTTGTGCTCATATTGAAAGTTGCCCGAGCAAGGACCCAACATTCGAGTCAACTGACGACCAGCAGAATCCAGACACGAGTTTAAAATATAGGCGTGTGGTCCGACTTTCAATATTCATCCATCGTCCGAAAGGATACGGATGGACTCAATGACTGACTGACTGACTACCGGACAATTTGCAGATGGTAGCCTACTTCGTAGGAACAAGTGAATTTGCTCTTCTGTTTGTTGTCTTCTGTCTCACTGGCGATGTCGACTTAATCAACGAGGGAACTTACCTCTGCAGTCTATCTGATATATGTTGATGTGAAAGTGTGAAAGCGAATATAATTGCGTGGTGACATGGCTGTCAGTCTCGGAGGAGATTTCAATCGTCCTAAGCAACTGATTCTGATTTTGTGCGCTTTGATGAGTTTATTTGTTCGTATTTGGGTGATGAGGTGATTAGCATTATGGGAGATGTGGCTCAGCTGACTGACAAGGGTGTGTTAGAACACAGAGTATCTTGTGACACATAGAATATACCCTTAATGTCGTCGTTTGTTAGAAGTGAGCAAATCTCATGGTATTTTTATCCTGGACGATCGAGTTGATTCGGACAAAGAAGTGGGACAATTGATCACAACTAAACAATCGGTTGTTGATTACGTAACATGTTCGGCAGAAATATTAACTGGTATTCCATTAGTTCGAGTTCAAGATTTTAATCCGCTCGACATCCATTGTGCCATTGACTTACGTTCATCTGCTGCTGGTCCTAGAGCTAGTCTTATAACTGTGGATGCTAAGGGTGACATCCCCAGTGTCTCTAGGGGATTACGAATAATATGAGGAATTTGATACAGACCAGAATGAACCATTGACCAATGATCAGTGCAAGCAGAAATTGGAATTGGACCACTGGTATCATTGTGCCTATATATAAATCAAAGAAGACCCGAATGACCCAGGGAATTATAGCGGTACATGTACATGTATAACCCTATTTAGTTGTCTGGGTAAGGTTTTCACTGCTGTCATAAATAACCGTTTAACAGCCTATGTTAAGTATAATCAATTACTTTGTAAAAGGCAGGATGGGTTTCTTAATGCACGCTTAAAACTAAGTGTCGAAACCTACTCGTAAAGTGTTGCAATAACCCTTTAAGTGTGTCCACAGGGACAGCACTTTAAAGTGCAGTCCCTGTGGACACACTTAAAGTGTTATTTCAACATTTTACAACACTTTAGTTTTAAGCGTGTGGGTATAGCGTATTAGATCACACATTCCTTCTTAAATTCCGGATGAAATTAATCCCTCATAGAAAAAGGAAACTGTATTGTTTATTTGTTTACTACCAAAAGGCGTTCGACTCTGTGTGGAAAATGGGGTTATGGAAAAAGTTATTAAACATGGGTATAGATAGCAAAAATATTTAATTCAGCAAGGGATATGAATAAGGATGTCAAATAATGTATTAGAATCAATGGGCGATTGTCTACCATTTTTGTCAGTATGCAAGGCGTGCGTCAGGATGAGAATTTGTCTCCTCTACTATTTACCCTATTTCTTAATGATCTGAAAGTATTCTTAACTGCAGGAGGTAACCAAGCAATAGATCTCGAAAATAGTGTTGTTGATATATTGTTGAAAGTCATGTTACTTATGTACGCTGAAGACACCGTATTATTTCTGAAACCAAGGAGGGTTTACAAAAGGCACTGAAAGATTTTACTACTTGCTGTGAATGCTGGAAATTAAAAGTTAATTTTCGAAAAACAAAGGTAGTTATATTTCATAAGAAAAGGGGTAAGGGTCATAATGCCGAATGTAAATATATAAGAGAAATCCGAATCATTTCAAATATCTAGGAGTTATTTTGCATTTAATGGCAATCCTTCACTTTGCCCTCTGTCCTTGTTCAGCCAAAGTTTTAATACAATGTTCAGTTTAATTGGTAAAGGCAGGACTCAAAGCTATATCTGTTGGTATTGAGCTGGGGTTATTTGATTATTAGTTGCCCCAATTCTACTGTATAACTGTGAAATTCTGGGGCATAACAAGCTTGACTTGATTGAGAAGGTTCATTTAACTTTTTGTAAACTCATACTAACCTTCAAACAATCCAATACGCCATGTATGCTGCTCTATGGAGAGATTGGAAAATATCCCCTGAACATTGCAATTAGGTGTAGAATTAAAAAAAAAATGGTGTAAACTTGGGAACAGTAAAGAAACAAAATTAAGCCATAAAATGTACAAATTGATTTGTAATTTGTATGAGAAGGGTATATATTCCTCCCCATATATCATTAATGTACGAAAGATTTTAGACAGTTGAGCGGTATGTCAAATATATGGCACTACCATCTTGATGAAAATACTACGTGGTTAATAAATGCTGTCAAACTGAGAGAGAGAGAGAGAGAGAGAGAGAGAGAATAAATGTTTAATGTCACGTTCAGCAATATTTCAGCTATATAGCGACGATCAAACAAAATGCTAAGTACTTAAGCCAATAACTTAGTAATCCAACACATTAAAACATACACACATCAACACTTATTCCGACGAAGTAGGCTACAGATCGCAAATTGTCCGGTAATGAGTCAGTCAGGCAGTCAGTCAGTCCATCCAAATCCTTTCGTCGGCAAAATAAGGAGAACCGTTGACATTAGAACCTTGATTTTTGGCATGAACGTGCATTAGGGCATTGTTACCAGCAAGTTCTGATCTGAAATAATTCTGATTAAAATTGGATTGATAATTAACACTTCAGTATACTGTTATAGATATATGTGAACTGTAGCCTTTAACGTGTATCCTATTTCACATTGGCCACACCAGGCTTGAGCCTTCAAATTCAGGTCAAATTGCCCACAGCTAAAAATACCCTGTCTCACTGTATGCCACATGGCCCTATTACTGAGGTTAATCTTAACTACTGCATATACCCTCAAACAATCAGCGCTGTTTCCATAACGAAGCTGAGGTGGTTTAACGTTTATCAATGAAGAAAATCACCGATCAACCGCCATAGAATATATTGTGAAACAAGAAAACCGGAATAATACATTCATCAGATTGCCGATGCCCAAAATGTGTTGTCTCATATATTTAGATAACAACGTGATGTAGAGACGCTATTTATTCGTCTTTGTACCGGTTATGCTCAGGAGAATCATTATTATCTTGTGCATAGAAGGTGTTGGTCTTGAGTTGAATTACCGTAAACTACATAAATGCTACCTTTCTACTATAGTACTATATATAAAAATTTGTTGTATTGTTGGGAAAATAATGTGATTCAAAAAGTTGTTTTGATCCTGGACAAGGGCACTGAAAACCATTAAAGAGATGTAAATGTATTTTCACACGTAAAGCTTGAAATCTACTGAACCTATATTATTCAATCTGTTTCCTTTAATTAAAAAATTGTAAAATTAAATCGGCGATCGTTATTTATTTTTGGAATGAAGGCGCATTAGGAGACTGTTACCAATACGTTCTGAGCTGACCTACTTTTGATGAAAATTTCTGGTGATTTTTGATGAAAATCACTGGCGATTCTGACTTGGGCCGTGCCCATCTTAATATAGGCAGGATTTCAACTGGGGGTGGGGATTTCCAAGAGTTCAGTTCGCGTTCGAGTCCTAATGCCTACTGTACTTCGTAGGTCCTGTGACGTTAGTCACACTGCCATGTGTAACAAACCAATTTCTCTCAAATATCCCAAGACACAGTTCTCTCTCACCCGGCTAAAAAGATCTTCCAAAGTAATCGTTTGATAAAAAGAATCTCTTACAATCTTAAAATTTATGCATTCGATAAGAATATGTTTCACTGTGAGATCTTCGTGGCATGGAATACACCTTGGGACTGGCTCTTTTTTTTAGTAAATGTTCGTGAGTTAATCGTGTATGGCCGATTCTACATCGCCTGATCATGGTTTGATCGAAACGTTTCTGGCTGTTCAGATGAATATAGCCTACAGTTTTTTTGAACTCATGAAGTTTGTTATTATTCACAACATCCCATAAAGATTGAAACAGCCGTCTCACATAACTACAGATAGAGGGTCTGAAATCGCTATATGGGATTCCAACTGGATCAACTTCAGCATCTCAGGCTGCTTCTATCAGCCTCAGTATTATCTTTGATGCCAACGTGACTAGGCAATCAACAAAACTGAACAAACTGAGACTACAATACCAGTATATACACGAATGGAGAGCAATGACCGTTGAAGTCCTAAATGTTATTTGTATACATTTGAAGTCGATTTTTGTGCGAGAATATTATTTTAGCTATCTTTCACAGCGCGATTATACAACTTTTTGTAAATTCCGTAGGGTTACCCATAGATTGTCCGTTGAGACAGGCAGATATAAAAATATTGCAAGAGAAAATAGGCTGTGTAAGTTATGTAATAGCGGCGCTGTGGGAGATGAGTTTCTTTTCTTAATATTATGCCCATCAACGTGGATAGGGAAGAACTCATACTGTCTTACTTCATTAAGAGCTTAAGACACAAGTCATTTTGCTGCATTGCTGAACGGAAATAGGAAAAGTTGTAAAATTAGTACTTTTTTTAGACCAGGGATTTCTGGTCGATACTTCATGTAAGGAAGCACGAGAAATCTCTGGGACCATACTTTTCTACAGCGGTGGGATGAAGACGGCACTTTCGGTATAATACTTTCTCACAGCAGTAGATTGAGGTATCATCAGCGGTGAAATGAAGACGGTAGTTTGAATATTATACTTTTGCTCAGCGGTAGATACGGCACTTTGGAATAATATGATTATTTAGCGGGAGCTTGAGACGGCGGTTTGATAGCCTTCTCCTTTTCCTCATCAGTGGAATGCAGACGGTGGTTTGAATAGTCTCCCTTGCTTTGAAGCACTTTTTCATCAGCGGTGAAATGAAGACGGTAGTTTGAATATTATACTTTTGCTCAGCGGTAGATGCGGCATTTTGGATAATGTTTTTATTTAGCTGCAGGTTGAGACAGCTGTTTCATAGCCTCCTCCTTTTCCTCAGCGGTGGAACGGAGACGGTGGTTCCTCAGCGGTGGAATGAAGACGGTGGTTTGAATCGTCTCCCTTGCTTTGAAGCAGTTTTTCCTCCGCGGTGGAATGAAGACGGTAGTTTGTATATCATACTTTTGCGCAGCGGTAGATACGGCACTTTGGATGGTATTATTAGTTAGCGACAGATTGAGACGGCGGTTTGATAGCCTTCTCATTTTCCTCAGCGATGGAATGGAGACGGTGGTTCCTCAGCGGTGGAATGGAGACGGTGGTTTGAATCGTCTCCCTTGCTTTGAAGCAGTTTTTCCTCCGCGGTGGAATGAAGACGGTAGTTTGTATATTATACTTTTGCTCAGCGGTAGATACGCCACTTTGGATGGTATTATTAGTTAGCGGCAGATTGAGACGGCGGTTTGATAGCCTTCCCCTTTTCCTCAGCGGTGGAATGGAGACGGTGGTTTGAATCGTTTCCCTTGCTTTTAAGCAGTTTTTCCTCAGTGGTGGAATGAAGACGGTAGTTTGAATATTATACTTTTGCTCAGCGGTAGATACGGCACTTTGGATAGGGTTATTATTTAACGACAGATTGAGACGGCGGTTTGATAGCATCCCTTTTCTCAGCGGTGGAATGGAGACGGTGGTTTGAATCGTCTCCCTTGCTTTGAAGCAGTTTTTCCTCAGCGGTGAAATGAAGACGGTAGCTTGAATATTATATTTTTGCTCAGCCGTAGATACGGCACTTTGGATAGTATTATTAGTTAGCGGCAGATTGAGACGGCGGTTTGATAGCTTTCTCCTTTTCCTCAGCGGTGGAATGAAGACGGTGGTTTGAATCGTCTCCCTTGCTTTGAAGCAGTTTTCCCTCAGCGGTGGAATGAAGACGGTAGTTTGAATATTATACTTTTGCTCAGCGGTAGATACGGCACTTTGGATGGTATTATTAGTTAGCGGCAGATTGAGACGGCGGTTTGATAGCCTTCTCCTTTTCCTCAGCGGTGGAATGGAGATGGTGGTTTGAATAGTCTCCCTTGCTCAATGAAGCACTTTTCCATCAGCGGTGGAATGAAGACGGTAGTTTGAATATTATACCTTTGCTCAGCGGTTGATACGGCACTTTGGATAGTATTATTAGTTAGCGGCAGATTGAGACGGCGGGTTGATAGCCTTCTCCTTTTCCTCAGCGTTGGAATGCAGACGGTGGTTTGAGTCGTCTCCCTTGCTTTGAAGCAGTTTTTCCTCAGCGGTGAAATGAAGACGGTAGTTTGAATATTATACTTTTGCTCAGCGGTAGATACGGCACTTTGGATGGTATTATTAGTTAGCGGCAGATTGAGACGGCGGTTTGATAGCTTTCTCCTTTTCCTCAGCGGTGGAATGCAGACGGTGGTTTGAATAATCTCCCTCGCTTTGAAGCACTTTTCCATCAGCGGTGGAATGAAGACGGTAGTTTGACTATTATACTTTTGCTCAGCGGTTGATACAGCACTTTAGATGGTATTATTAGTTAGCGGCAGATTGAGACGGCGGTTTGATAGCCTTCCCCTTTTACTCAGCGGTGGTTTGAATTGTTTCCCTTGCTTTTAAGCAGTTTTTCCTCGGCGGTGGAATGAAGACGGTAGTTTGAATATTATACTTTTGCTCAGCGGTAGATAAGGCACTTTGGATAGGGTTATTATTTAGCGACAGATTGAGACGGCGGTTTGATAGCCTCCTTTTTCTCAGCGGTGGAATGGAGACGGTGGTTTGAATCGTCTCCCTTGCTTTGAAGCAGTTTTTTCTCAGCGGTGAAATGAAGACGGTAGTTTGAATATTATATTTTTGCTCAGCGGTAGATACGGCACTTTGGATAGTATTATTAGTTAGCGGCAGATTGAGACGGCGGTTTGATAGCTTTCTCCTTTTCCTCAGCGGTGGAATAGAGACGGTGGTTTGAATCGTCTCCCTTGCTTTGGATCAGTTTTCCCTCAGCGGTGGAATGAAGACGGTAGTTTGAATATTATACTTTTGCTCAACGGTAGATACGGCACTTTGGATAGTATTATTAGTTAGCGGCAGATTGAGACGGCGGTTTGATAGCCTTCCCCTTTTCCTCAGCGGTGGAATGGAGACGGTGGTTTGAATCGTTTCCCTTGCTTTTAAGCAGTTTTTTCTCAGTGGTGGAATGAAGACGGTAGTTTGAATATTATACTTTTGCTCAGCGGTAGATACGGCACTTTGGATAGGGTTATTATTTAACGACAAATTGAGACGGCGGTTTGATAGCCTCCCTTTTCTCAGCGGTGGAATGGAGACGGTGGTTTGAATCGTCTCCCTTGCTTTGAAGCAGTTTTTCCTCAGCGGTGAAATGAAGACGGTAGCTTGAATATTATACTTTTGCTCAGCGGTAGATACGGCACTTTGGATGGTATTATTAGTTAGCGGCAGATTGAGACGGCGGTTTGACAGCTTTCTCCTTTTCCTCAGCGGTGGAATGAAGACGGTGGTTTGAATCGTCTCCCTTGCTTTGAAGCACTTTTCCATCAGCGGTGGAATGAAGACGGTAGTTTGAATATTATACTTTTGCTCAGCGGTAGATACGGCACTTTGGATGGTATTATTAGTTAGCGGCAGATTGAGACGGCGGTTTGATAGCCTTCTCCTTTTTCTCAGCGGTGGAATGCAGACGGTGGTTTGAATAGTCTCCCTTGCTTTGAAGCACTTTTTCCATCAGCGGTGAAATGAAGACGGTAGTTTGAATATTATACTTTTGCTCAGCGGTAGATACGGCACTTTGGATGGTATTATTAGTTAGCGGCAGATTGAGACGGCGGTTTGATAGCCTTCTCCTTTTCCTCAGCGGTGGAATGAAGACGGTGGTTTGAATAGTCTCCCTTGCTTTAGAAGCACTTTTTCATCAGCGGTGGAATGAAGACGGTAGTTTGAATATTATACTTTTGCTCAGCGGTCGATCAGGCACTTTGGGTGGTATTATTATTTAGCGGCAGATTGAGATGGCGGTTTGATAGCTTCTCCTTTTCCTCAGCGGTGGAATGGAGACGGTGGTTTGAATCGTCTCCCTTGCTTTGAAGCAGTTTTTCCTCAGCGGTGGAATGAAGACGGTAGTTTGAATATTATACTTTTGCTCAGCGGTAGATACGGCACTTTGGATGGTATTATTAGTTAGCGGCAGATTGAGACGGCGGTTTGATAGCCTTCTCCTTTTCCTCAGCGGTGGAATGGAGACGGTGGTTTGAATAGTCTCCCTTGCTTTGAAGCACTTTTTCATCAACGGGGGAATGAAGACGGTAGTTTGAATATTATACATTTGCTCAGCGGTAGATACGGCACTTTGGATAGTGTTATTATTTAGCTGCAGATTCAGACGGCGGATTGATAGCCTCCTCCTTTTCCTCAGCAGTGGAATGGAGACGGTGGTTTGAATATTATACTTTTGCTCAGCGGTAGATACGGCACTTTGGATAGTATTTTTATTAAGCGGCAGATTCAGACGGCGGTTTGATAGCCTTCTTTTCCTCAGAGGTGGAATGAGACTGTGGTTTGAATATTCTTCCTTGCTTTGAGGCACTTATTCATCAGCGGTGGAATGGAGACGGTAGTTTGAACATTATACATTTGCTCAGCGGTAGATACGGCATTTTGGATAGTTTTACTATTTAGCGACATATTGGACGGTGGTTTGATAGCCTTTTCCTTTTCCTCAGCGGTGGAATGGAGACGGTGGTTTGAATAGTCTCCCTTGCTTTGAAGCACTTTTTCATCAGCGGTGGAATGAAGACGGTAGTTTGAATATTATACTTTTGCTCAGCGGTAGATGCAGCACTTTGGATAGTATTATTATTTAGCGGCAGATCGAGACGGCGGTTTGATAGTATTCTCGTTTTCCTCGGCAGTGGACTGGAGACGGTGATTTGTATAGTCTGGTATTATACTTTTCCCAAGCAGTAGATTGGAGACGGTACTTTGGAGATCATACTTTCCACAGCGGTGGATTGAAGACAGCAGTTTAGATATTATACTTTTCGTCAGCGGTAGATTGGAGATGGTACTACGGAGATTTCTCCCTAATCCTGCTTTGTCACTCGACTGCAGGTACATTCCTCCCTAACACCGTTTTAACACTCGACTTCACATACATTCGTCCCTAAGACCGCTTTGACACTCGACTTCCATGTACATTCCTCTCTAATCCCGATTTGAGAAACAACTACAGGTAGACTTTGGTGGAGAAATAATTTTTTATAGCTGAAACGAACCCGAACATGATAGTTATGAAAGTTACCTAACCCTAAGTCCTAAACGCGTTTTGACACTCGACTTCAGGTACAGTCCTCCCTAACACCGCTTTGACACTCGGCTACACGTACCTTCCTCCATAACACCGCTTTGACACTCGTCTTCACATACATTCTTCCCTAACCCTGCTTTGACACTCGACTTCATGTACATTCCTCCCTAACACTGTTTTGACACGTACATTCCTCCCTAACACCGCTTTGACACTCGACTTCACGAAAATTCCTCCATAACTCTGCTTTGACACTCGAACTCATGTACATTCCTCCCTAACACCGTTTTGACACTCGACTTCACAACCATTCCTCCGTAACTTGGCTTTGACACTCGACTTTACGAACATTCCTCCCTAACTCTGCCCTGACACTCGCATTCACGTACATTCCTTTCTTACATCGCTTTGACACTCGACTTCACGTACATTTGTCCCTAACGCCGCTTTGATACTCGACTTTACATACATTCCTCCCTAACCCCGATTTGACAAACAACTACAGGTAAACTTTGGTGCAGATATAATATTTTTTATAGCTGAAACGAACCTGAACTTGATAGTTATGAAAGTTACCTAACCCTAAGTCCTAAACCCACTTTGACACTCGACTTCAGGAACAGTCCTCCCTAACACCGCTTTGACACTCGTCTTGACATACAACCCTCCCTAGCCCTGCTTTGAAACTCGACTTCACGTACATTCCTCCCTAACACCATTTTGACACTTGACTTCACGTACATTCCTTCCTAACACCACTTTGACACTCGGGTATACATGTATGCCTACGTGATAAAAGAGTTTTATATTTTTAAAGTTACTAATATCATTTTTCGACTGGATGGAGAACTTGACGAGGTTATCATGAAATCTGCCCTATGGTTCATATAATACGGGCTATTTTGGTGCAACTGTATGATATTTTCTATATTTGAATAAGACGTTCTTAACATGGTTGTGAAGTTTGTAAATTTTTTGTGTTAGCTAATAAACAAGATCTTACTTTTGACAAAAACAGTACTGTAGAATTACTAAACACGTGCTCTTTGTAATAATTTTCAAAATATCCATATCTGATGAAGAAATTATTGCAAAATCCATTGTCGAGGACATGTGACCTCCGACTTGTATCAGCACAAGTGGGCTGTATAGACATCGACAATTGAAATATCAAAACACAACATATCCAACCAAGAGTTATAACACCTTCTTGCCATATTTACAAGGAAGATTTATTCTGTTGGAGCAACGCCCCAAAGCAGCTGTGTAGGTAGAAATTGTCAGTCTGCAAACTATCAAGACCGCAACGCCGCTGTTTAAAATTGAAGGTTCAGAAAGACATAGGCCTACATACAAATCTTTTCTCTAATATAACCCCCACCACTCACCCCATATTTCTGATGAGTGTTATTTATCTAAATAAATGGTGTTTGCTATCGCGGAGTCCCTTATATGAATTATGGACTTACACCAGACGAAGCGAGCTGGCGTACTGATTATCCATCAGCTGAGGTATATCGAGCTGTCCAAAATAGCAGTCGATTGCTTCAAAGCAAGGGAGACTACTGAAACCCCCGTCTCCACTCCACCGCTGAGAAAAAGGTGAAGGCTATCAAACCGCCGTTTCAATCTGCCGCTAAATAATAATACTATTCAAAGGTCCGTATCTACCGCTGAGCAAAAGTATAATATTCAAACTACCGTCTTCATTCCACCGCTGATGAAAAAGTAAGCAGTCGATTGTTTCAAAGCAAGGGAGACTATTCAAACCACCGTCTCCATTCTACCGCCGTGGAAAAGGGGGCTACCAAACCGCCGTTTCATCTGCCGCTAATAACAATACTGTCCAAAGTACCGTATCTACCGCTGTGCAAAAGTATAATATTGCAACTACCGTCTTCATTCCACTGCTGATGAAAAATTAAGCGATCGATAGCTTCAAAGCAAGGGAGACTATTCAAACCACCGTCTTCATTCCACCGCTGAGGAAAAGGAGGAGGCTATCAAACCACCATTTCAATCTGACGCTAAATAATAATACTATCCAAAGTGCCGTATCTACCGCTGAGCAAAAGTATAATATTCAAACTACCGTCTTCATTCCACCGCTGATGAAAAAGTAAGCAGTCGATTGCTTCAAAGCAAGGGAGACTATTCAATCCACCGTCTCCATTCCACCGCCGTGGAGAAGAAGGCTATGAAACCGCCGTTTCAATATGCTGCTAAATAACAATACTATCCAAAGTGCAGTATCTACCGCTGAGCAGAAGTATAATATGCAAACTACCGTCTTCATTCCACCGCTGATGAAAAAGCGCTTCAAAGCAAGGGGAGACTATTCAAACCACCGTCTTCATTCCACCGCTGATGAAAAAGTAAGCAGTCGATTGTTTCAAAGCAAGGGAGATTATTCAAACAACCGTCTCCATTCCACCGCCGAGGAAAAGGAGAAGGCCATCAAACCGCCGTCCCAATCTGCCGTTAAATAATAATACTATCCAAAGTGCCGTATCTATCGCTAGATGGACATTGAATTGTTAAATGCCGCAACGCCGTTTCTCTGAAAAGATACAGCATACAGACAGCTAGGGTGATTACCACTCTCAGCCCCGATCACCCGCCCCTTATGATAATGTTTCAAACGCCGCTGCGCGGCCTTTAAAACAGAAGGCATGCCTTAATAGTGGGAAGTCCATCTCTCTCGTGCTTGCTTACATGAAGTATGGACCAAATAACAAGATAGTCACTGTGTGACAAACCGCGTCAACATGAACCCCACACCGGGAGCCTCAGGTCGACCGCTCTGGATTGAAAACACGAAAGGGACAGCGTGATTTTCCCCAGAAAGTTTGATCAAAATAGTTCTAAATTTCAAGCTCAACTGGGCTGAAGATGTGTCTACGAGAAAGTCTCAAGTATATTACAAGCGTCTGGTCCGTCATTCATAATTCAGCCGTCGTCCATTAGAGAATATCCGCGTCCATAATCCAAATTACAAGCGTCTAGTCCGTCATTCATAATTCAGCCGTCGTCCATTAGAGAATATCCGGGTCTATAATCCAAGACCTATTCCATATTCCATATAACAGTATTAGCACCAATTTCAAAAAGACAATCATAGTATACATAAACATAGGCTAGTTTCCTGCAAGAGAGAAGCGGTCAACAGTTTTCAATGATGCAGTCCTAATGTTCAAAATATTCCACAAACAACTCCCTTCTTATCTAACCAGTTTAATCGCCCACACAAGAGAAATTACAACGCGAAGTCTTAAAGCAATCGATGCAACCAAATTGTAGCTTTCTCGACCATGTCAGTCCCAGATACTCAAGTGCCAAACAATGGAATTCAATAAACCAAACAAGACAAACACCATCATTGTTTGCCTTCCAATCTAGATACACCAGTAAAAACAGGCATTTTGCATACTGAGTTGAGTTATCCGCGCTAAATAAATGAATCATGCCATTAGTATAACCCCCTGGGGCACAGGTAAGCTCCATCAGACATTTATCAATACGATTAGACGTCTTTGTAAACATAAATTGAACACAAATGTGAAACACCCCGTGTTTTTTATTGTGATATAACTCTGTCAAATGATACCGGTGTTGTAATATTGAATGTTTCAGATGGATGATTTAAGTTGTTGTACATCTTTTCCCAATTCAAAATAAAATGGAACAAATACAATACCAATGCATGCAGTTTTCATTCAATGGACAGATTTACCTGTTTGTTTGTCGACAGTTCATCATCAAGATATTTCTTCAGTAATACGAAAAACGCAATTTCTTGTGATATAGTTATATCGATATAATTTAAAAATTCCAACAAAATAAACATCCAATAATTCTCAAGATAAAAATGGCTGATAACATACAGTGGGGGTGGAGCTACTTCAAGAAAGAAAAAAATATCTCATTAAACAATATCCTTGTTCATATGTTTCTCTTTAACAAAATATGTCTTACCTGACTTGTAAATCAGGGATGAATGTCTAGATAGGATATTAGATAGAACCCGGACATTTATTCCTCTCGGACTTTCTTTCCTTTTACACCGGCATCTTCCTTTTCAACATAGATTTTCCTGGAACATTTTTGCATGCATTATTGCCTGCATTCGCTTCAGATAAATGAAATAAAAATCAGGGGTTTACATAGCTTATCCTATTGATGCTCATCAATATAGAGAGCCCTTGTCGGAGATGAACACAGAAATATTATAGTGGAATGGAGAGAAATAAGAATATAAATGGACTTTTGTCTAACATTTTCAGTTAACACGTGAATCACTCTATTTCGTCTAAGTACAAATTAAACAAGATTACAAGAGTTTCAAATTACGCCCATACTTGAGTACATTCATCCTGATCGTCCAACTGATTTTTTAATCAAGGCCGTCCTTAACTAATCCAAAGCAAAATCCCATTAGTCGTGCGCACGAGAATGTACACGTATTACTTACGATGTAATATTTTAGATGATAAAGGGGAATAATTTTGAGAGTATAAACGTATCAGGAAGTTGGAAAAAGTCGCTTGTACCTGTTTATACAGTGACGAATTTTCAAAATGATGGAAACTCTGAGAAAAATGGAGCAAAATGTTCACAAGAGTATTACAACACATATAAGGGAAGTCCGATGATACAGGTGTATAAATCTGGAGAAAATCATCGCATGAAGTCCAGAATTTCAGTTGTACATCAGTACGATCTTCATAGGTTGAAGATAATGTGTACCAATTTGCAGAAGAATTGAGAAAACCCCTACGACTACTTGCGTTATTTATTTTTTAATTATTTATTTATTCAGCTTTGACATCGGTCAGGAAAGCCACACAGGTGAATATAGCACCTTTTGACCCCAAAAATGTGTACACAAAATATTTACATTAAATAACAGTACAAAATTAGTCATAGTAAAAATGAATCCAAATATAACTATAAATACGGTTTAAAACAATAAAATACATTAAGCTAAGGGAAAACGTGTCTATGCAGCTCAGATTAGACATTCAGCACAATGACAATGCGATACCTATGAACAAGAGTTGTCTGATGTAAAATTGCTATCCAGCATTCAGTGATAGCAGTTGTAAAAACTTGTTAGACTAACGAGATGAAATTTTCACACGGATGCAATTAGTAAATCCTGTTAAAAAGTGTTAAAAGGTGGCATTAGGATATTTAGATTGTCCTGAGGTTTAAAAGAAATGTGTATGTTAAGTTTAATGTCGATTGCGCCATTCATACATTTTGATATAGAAACGTCATTTATTCCCCTTCTATAGGAGAGAGGAAGCAGATGTAGGCTCTCTAAGCGTTCTTTGTAGGACATGTCATTAATTTCTTTATAGCATATAATCTATCTAGTGGCACGTCTCTGAATACCTTCTAGTTGCGGGGTCATATTTTGTTTGGCACACTCCAAGATAGGTTATTCTAAAATGTTACGTACAATAGATACACATAATAAGCTTTTCACCTTGGCAGAAGTGATGGACCCACAAGTTCTCTTCACAATTGGAGCAGGTAGCTGAGAAGCAACCATATGATTCCACAGGAAAGCTGCTCAGGCCCCTCACTTTCAAACCTGAGAATACGGTGGATTCTCGGGCGTAGCCAGAGTATCGCAGGCGCGCTTTTATCGCAGATGTTCATGTGGAGACTATGAAGTATCCACACGGCCCCTAGCACCGGCTTAAGCGGAATTATATACGCTAGCTCGGGAGCTGTGATGAAAGATCAGCTCCAACAAATAACTCATCTGAACTCTTGAACATGAGGTAAACCTGGTAATGCAAGAACACCAGAAAAAACTATCCTGTAATGCCCGACGTCGTCCACCAGCAGAATCCTACCATATAGAGGTAATGAATTGAAACGATATGCAAGAGGTGGAAAAATTGACGACGTCTGGCGACTAAAGAGCTTCCATATAATTCTACGGCACCTCAAAATCAGACCCGAGAATACGGTGGATTCTCGAACGTAGTCTTGGTATCTCAACCGAGCTTTATTGCAGCTGTTCATCTGGAGACTATGAAGTATCCACACGGCCCCTAGCACCGGCTTAAGCGGAATTAGATACGCTAGGTCGGGACCTCTGATGACAGATCAGCTTAAACAAAAACTCTTCTTGTGTTAATGTATGCATCGAGGACGTCTGATGGAGTAAACGTCTAAACATGGGGTAAACTTGGTAAATGCGAGAATACCCAGGAAAACTAACCTGTAATGCTGGACGTCGTACGGCTTGAATTCCCACCAAAACAATAAGCCTACATATATTTGGCGAATGACATGTACAGAGGCATTGAGATGATAGATCTGAAAATTCGGAGGTATAAAATCTGATGACATGAGAATGACGGTGTCAGTCTCCACCTAAAACGAACAGACTTTAGTGTTACATACCAGTAGGTTTACTCTGATCAGATGGGAATCTTGAGATCAACTTTGAGAACTAATGACAGTCCATGCAGCAAATATGATTCACTTATCAACAAATCCACCGTGACACGCTGGTGGAGCGATGCTACAGGCAAGCGAAATTGCCAGTTGGGCAGGCAGACTAATGCCATTGGCCATGCGACTCCCTTTCACAGAGATGCATTTCGTCGCTCACCGATGTGTCCACGGGCGTTGTAGTGATGTTTCTGAACGCGATTTAACCTTCTCATTTAGCCGTGTGACGTCGAGCATTACAGGTTAGGGTATTCTTGCATTTACCAGGTTTACCCCATGTTGAGGCGTTTACTCCATCAGACGTCCACGATGCTCATCCATTAACATCAGATGAGGGATGCTTTCCTGTAGAGTCATACGGTCGCTTTTTAATCGCCAGGCCTCCTCAATTTTACCCACCTCTTGCATATCGCTCCAATTTATTACCTGTATGTGGCAGGATGTTGCTGGTGGACGGTTAGTCTCCGACGGTCGCCCTCTGTACTCGACAAATATATGTAGGTTTATTGCTTTGGTGGGAAATTTAAGCCGTACGACGTCGGGCATTACAGGTTAGTTTCTCTGGGTATTCTTGCATTTACCAAGTTATCACATGTTGAGGCGTTTAATCCATCAGACGTCCACGATGCTCATCCATTAACATCAAATGAGTTGCTTGAGCTGATCTGTCATCACAGCTTCCAAGCTAGCGTATCTAATTCCGATTAAGCCGGTGCTAGGAGCCGTGTGGATACTTCATAGTCTCCACATGAACAGCTGCAATAAAAGCAGGGCTGAGATACTAAGGCTACGTCAGTAGTATACAAACGTGAAATTGAGTAATTAGCGCCTCACTGCGCATGCGCAGAACTTTTGGTGACGTCACAATTGGTGGTGTGCGCATGCGTGTGTGTGTGGGTGGTGGGTGCTGGGTACAAGATGGCGGCAATGTGTGGGTGGTGGGTGCTGGGTACAAGATGGCGGCGTGTGGGTGGTGGGTGCTGGGTACAAGATGGCGGCCTAATGTGTGGGTGGTGGGTGCTGGGTACAAGATGGCGGCCTAATGTGTGGGTGGTGGGTGCTGGGTACAAGATGGCGGCCTTGCTGGGTACAAGATGGCGGCCTATGTGTGGGTGGTGGGTGCTGGGTACAAGATGGCGGCCTATGTGTGGGTGGTGGGTGCTGGGTACAAGATGGCGGCCTATGTGTGGGTGGTGGGTGCTGGGTACAAGATGGCGGCCTAATGTGTGGGTGGTGGGTGCTGGGTACAAGATGGCGGCAATGTGTGGGTGGTGGGTGCTGGGACAAGATGGCGGCCTAATGTGTGGGTGGTGGGTGCTGGGTACAAGATGGCGGCCTAATGTGTGGGTGGTGGGTGCTGGGTACAAGATGGCGGCAATGTGTGGGTGGTGGGTGCTGGGTACAAGATGGCGGATTGTAGAAAAACGTATAAAAGGAGTCGATTTTTAGGGTAGGGGTGTATTCATTGCACTACTTTTGCGGAGCACTGTGACTTACCTGACCTGACCAGCCTCCCAGCCTGTCTACCTGCCTGCCTGCCTGTTTCACCTCTAGTCTGCTTCACCTCTAGCCAGTCATCCAGCCTGCTTGCCTGTTTTGTATGAGCTGTGAACCATTTACTTTTTTTGATTTTACCAGTGCAAATTCAACAGACTTTTACACCGTAGCAGTTGCTCATCAGCCTGAGCCCACAGTCATGGAGTCAGCCGACCAAGTGAAGTTTCGAAAGAACCGTGTTCGCCTCATTGATGAGATGCAGCATGTGGGCGCAGTATGTGATGTGCTTATGGTCGATAACATACTCCTGAAACACGGTCGCGAAGATATCATGGCGGAGAAGACCCCTTCAGGACAAAACAGAAAACTCATCGATGGTCTACTGCGCCGTGGTCCTTATGCATTTCTAGCCTTCGTGGAGGCGCTGAAGAAGACGGAAAATGAAGAACTAGCAGATCTACTTGAAGCCGACGACGTTATACAAGATGATGATATCTTAGTGATGGATACCACCGAAGAGCGTACAGCTAGCAAACGTACGCACACCACTAGCCCAGAGAGTACACCTGCTAAACGCGCTGGACGACCCAAACGCCCTCGACTAACACCGTTAGAAATACCTGTGGTTGAGGAGCCAGTAGTAGTACCCCAGCAAGTGAAACAAGAGGTAGAACTTCCTATGTCTGTCCAGGAGATCAATAACCTCATCCAGGGAGCTTACAAGGCAGCCCACACGGGCATTTGGGAGCTCTCACCCTATTTAACTGTGAGTGTGAAAGACGAAGAAGTGCATTTTAATGCAGCGGGCTTTAACGACAGACCCGGTAAGCATATTGCCTTGACCTACGCTTCCTGGCAAAAACTGGAGACCCTTGATTACGCCATCGATGCGGTTATTCGCGACCAGGGGAGTGACGAAGCGAAATTTCATGTGGGTGACGACATCTTTGTGAGCTGTGCTTATTTCAACGATCAGCTCCTCGTGCATATCCGTAAATGGCGAAGGCGGTTAGATACGCAAGAGCTTGTTGCTTGTCCTCAGGGTGTCACTTTGAAATTAACGGCCTGGCGGAAGTTGCAGAGTCTCGCAAGTCCAATTCGTCAAGCTGTGGCCTACCAGGTGTCTCACTATATTTATCAGAAGTACATCGACACAGTCCTGGATCTCATCAGACCTCAAATTCCCGAGGACACTAGTGTACCCTCATACGCGAGCATCACTGAAGCACTACAGACGGTGACGGAGACGCAAATTGCCCTGGGAGTAGAAGCGGCCTGCCCTCCCAAAATTCCACGTGAAGATATTATTACGTACATATACTGTCACCAGGGCCGCAAAGACGATGATGAATTCAAACAAGTCTTGTTGGCGAACTATTGAGAACAAGTGTTGAAAAACATTTACCATACACATTCATTGAAGTGGCTTGAGAGCGTATAATTGTATTAAAAAGAGTTTTTTTACTGTTAATTGTATTAAAAAATTCAATACTCAGATATAATTATATTAAAATTCAATACCCTTGTGAATACGTTCATTCTATTTGTGTTAATAAAAATAGTAGAAAATTAAAAAAATGCTTAAGTGTTCATTCTTTTTTTAAATTTTTTTTGAAATTATTGAAAAAAAAATTGAAAAAAAAAGGATTATTTCAACCCACACCCAGTCCATTAGATGCCCCTTCATGAATGCTTCAATTTGATACCTCACTCGATCCCATCGGTCCACTAGGGGCTCTCCTAGCTCCAAAAAGGCTATTTTCATACCCTTTGGCCACCGCGCATGCGCAGAATCACCCTAATTCAACCTCACACCCAGTCCATCAGATGTCCCTTCACGTAAGCTTCAATTTGATACCTCACTCGACCCCATTGGACCATTAGGGGCTCCCCTAGCTCCAAAAAGGTTATGAAATTTCGTTGACTTGGACTTGTGATATACCTTTTTGGAGCTAGGGGAGTCCCAATGGTCCAATGGGGTCGAGTGAGGTATCAATGTGAAGCATTTCACGTCAGCTTCAATTTGATACCTCACTCGACCCACTACCTCCAAAAAAAAAAAAAAAAATAAAAAAAATGCGCATGCGCATTTATTTTTTTTTGGGAGGTAGTGGGTCGAGTGAGGTATCAAATTGAAGCTGACGTGAAATGCTTCACATTGATACCTCACTCGACCCCATTGGACCATTAGGGGCTCTCCTAGCTCCAAAAAGGTTATGAAATTTCGTTGACCTGGCCTTGTGAAGATGAAATAAGGAGCTAAAAAAATTATTTTTTGGGGGGGGGGGAAGTGGGTCGAGTGAGGTATCAAATTGAAGCTTAGGTGAAGGAGCATCTGATAGACTGGGTGTGGGGTTGAATTAAGGTGATTCTGCGCATGCGCGGTGGCCGAAAGGTATAATTTTTTTCAATAATTTCAAAAAATGTACAAAAAATTTAAAAAAAATTTTTTCTTTGGGGAAAGGATGATGGGAGTTGGTGTTAATTTTTGTGCTTTTTTGATAGAAGTTTCCACTTCCGGAAAGATGGTTGGCCCTGAAAAGGGCCTTTGAAAGTGTTACACGACACTTATGCGCGGTATATTCTCTTTACCCCACCCACATGCTTCCTGCATATGGGGCACTTTATTTTTAAATGTTGTTCGCCTGCGTCGTGGCAGCGGCACATATCCCCGACACACGTCAGCGTCACCCAACAATCTTGACACAGACACAAGTGGCCACACGGCAATACTGCGTACTGGCTCTCCTCATCTGTACAGACACTACATCGTGTGTTTTTTTCTTCTTTACGTCGTTCTGTGTTCTGTTTGGAAATCTCCGCCTCCATTCCATTCATTGTCGTCTCCATTCCATTCATGGCTTCCCGCATGGTGTTAATCACTTCGTTCAGGCGGGATGCCTCGGCTTCGTGTTGGCATCGTGGTTGTGGTGTTTCTGCAGCCGTTATACTGGGAGTTTCGGTAGGCAACGTCGTTGTTGTTGGCGGAGAATGGCTATTCAACCATCCAAGGTCTTGTCCGTTTTCTCCATCAGTAGTGTCGTCGCTTTGTTCTTCTATGGTCACCATTCTGCTAATTTCTTCGTCTTGGTGTTGACTTAGTCTTTGCAATCGTCCATTTGCTTCTGCTATTACATCTCGCTGGAGTTGTTCTAGTTCTCCTGTACTTTGGCTGATCATGGCTTCGTGTTCAATTTTCCGCTGAAAGCTTGTAACGATGGTTATGCCTCCATTATCTTGAACGCTAACCATCTCTCGTATGTCACTGTGTTCTGCATTTCTAGGATCTCTAGGGGGGTGGTGGGTGAACAGTGGTCGTCTTCTTGCAGCCATGATTGAATTTGTGAATAAATGACAACAGACTACTACGGTATTTATAGTCTAGACGGCTTGTGGGTGGTGGGTGCTGGGTACAACATGGCGGCATGTGTGTGGGTGGTGGGTGCTGGGTACAAGATGGCGGCATGTGGGTGGTGGGTGCTGGGTACAAGATGGCGGATGCCGGTGTGAGTCAGTGCAAGATTATGGTATCTGCTAAAAAATGGTGTGTTTTATTTTTCCCAAAGTTTTTATTTTTTCCATAAGTTTTATTTCGGTAAACCTGCTGGAATTTTCAGGGTAATATGATAAGATTGTAAGCTGTAGTCTGGATGTGTTTTTAGTCAGGAAAACCGATTTATTTCCCAGTGTACGGTGTTTTTCTCACTACTGTACCATAATCTTATGGGTTTAAAATGGCTAAAATTCTTAAAAATAACGACATAGTCGAGCGGTAGGTTGGTAAATTTTTTAAAATATTACACTATGAATTGGCTGAGTTTAATTGGAAATAAAATGTATACGGGCCCTGATTTATTGTCAAATGACAGCCGTTGATAATTGTAAAAGAAACACACACACACAGATTTTCGCAGCGTCCGTGGTAGCAGACGACGGAGTGTTGTCGCTACCGTCCGCGCTTTTACATTTATAAATAGTACGCATTTTTTTTCAGGCATTCACAATTAGCCTCAGTGCCCAGTCATGCAGGCACCTGAAATCATGGATATTGACAAATCAGACTTCATCCCAAATGATGATGTACCACTGCTCGGCGACGTCATTAATTTGGAACATGACCAACCCTGGTTGGAGGCGATAATCAAAGATTTATTTTCACCTGAACCCGGGAATTATCCTCCTACAGTCCATTGTCAAGACCCCCCGGAAACATCGCAGTTGAGTAACTTCTTCGCCTTAACAGCTACACCAGATGTTGACGAATACCAATGTTTTGACGATATAGACTGCATGTTAGACAGTCTGTTGACACCACAAGCTAAAGAAAAAAAGAAAGCCGATGGAGAAATGGCACCAGAAAGCAGAAGCCAAACAACAGACACTTCAGACGAAAATGAGCATGCGGAGAACAGGGAAGACACCACAGTAGCCCAAAAGAGGAGGCAAGATTCCAGAGTGAGACGAAACCGGACTGACTACAGAAAAAATCGAAAAGACGTGAGGACCACTCGACATCGGGAACATGTGAGAAAAAATCCGAAGGACGTGAGAACAAACAGGGTCAGAGACAGGAACATAAGCCAAAATGAAGACGAGATCCATTATGTTTGGTCCATAGCAACAACAACACTGGGGGCCAACACAGAACGTCAAAGACACTTATATTTATCCTGTGTGGAATGCCCGAACCAATTTGCAAAATTTGCCATCTTTCCATGTGGGCACCAGGCTTTATGTGAAACGTGTATCCATCGTTTCGCCCAGATTCCGACGTGTGCAGAATCCAACAGGCCCAGAGTGTGTGAATTACTTGCCTTGACATGCCCCGTCTGTGATGAAAGAAGACAGCGTCAACAACCCCTGTCAACAATGTAATGGCTTATATTACATTATCTGGTTATTTTAATAACCACCCTAAAAATTAAAAACAGATTCCCACCTATCCCTGTGCTATAAATTTCACCCCGTTATTATTCGGGTTATAATATATTAAAATAAAAAAATAAATGTCCGTTATTGTTCGGACATATATTAAAATAAAAAAATAAATGTCCGTTATTGTTCGGACAATTAATTAATGGGGGAAGAGAAAAAATCTGTGTTTTTAATAGAGAGATTAGTCCTGACAAGGACTCTTTGATATCGGACAGGGATTGTTTTTTGGTGATGCATTGCTAATAAAAAATAAATAGGCTGGGGCTGTATGCTTTGAAATTGATGTGCCAAGTTAGAAGCCCTCTTTCGAAGGATTGGTCGTTCTGAAAAGAACGTTTATTATTTTTTTGCCCTGTTTTTATTCAGGGTGGGGAGTGGCCTACTCCCCCAGCTGGCTGATCGAGAAATACCGGTAGGGTGAGATGTCATCTTCGTCGACGTCTGGGGTGATCGAATGCCCGTTGACGAAAATAGCAGCGGCGACAGTGGGTGGGGGTTGTTCGAAGATGATAAGGGGCTCCTCACTGTCGTCTTCCTGCAGGAAGGAGGGCAGGGGTTCCAGGGGGAAGGGCGATGGTGGTAAATGTTCCTCCTCCCTGGGCGCTGTTGCTGCCGGTGGTGGTGACGGGTTAATCCAGATCTCTTCGCCATTCACATTTTCGAATGTGAATGGCTGGGGTGCTGTTGGCTGGAGCATTGTCGTCGGAGGAGGGGTGGTTTCTTGTTCCATCACCCGCTGTAAGAGGTGGAACCACCCCTCCTCGTTGATCGTGGTGTTCACAGCGTTTAACAAATTTCTGACGTTGGTGGCCGTGGTGCTGTGCGTTGTTTCTCTGTTGGTTAACATGGCTTGCCATCCGGCAAATTCGTCCGCCCAGAATTCCCGGATCGCCCGCTTCATAGCTCGTTTCTTTCGCCTCGATAAAGTCTTCCCTATGGGCTTGGTTGTAGACATCTTCCCTATGGGCTTGGTTGTACGTTGATTCTCTTGTGACATGTTGTTGGTATCTGTAAAATTTTCGAATGGGCCGATGAATCTGGCCGCAATATATATAGACAGCGCGCGGACGTCGGCGAAGCCGTGAAGATTCAGGGGAACATGAAATTCGGTGTGTGTTTCTTTTTCATTTATAAAAGGCTGTGTTTTGACAATAAAATATCAATGCCGTATATATTTTATTTCCAATTGAACTCAGATAATTCATAGTATAGTATGTAAAAAAATTAACCGCCTACCGCTCGACTATATTGTTATTGTATGAATTTCAGTGAATTTTACACGCCTAATGGGAAAGTGCGGTAGTACCAAAAACTCCGTACATTGAAAATAAATTAATTTTCCTGGCTAAAAATATATGAAGATTATCACTTACAACCTTATACTAGCTCGGTGAAAATTCCAGCGCGTTTATCCAAAGAGAACTGTAGAAAATTATAAAAATAGACCCTTCATTTCACGGCAAGAAAACACAATCTGCGCAATTCCCATTCATTTTGGCGCGGTGTTTCCAACACGGATATCGGCTTGAAAAGGGCCGGCCGGGTAATCTGTTAATAAACCAATACACAGAAATGCATGATGATAATGGATTCGGTTTAAAAGAGGCCGGCCGGGTAATCTGTTAATAACCAATACATCGGTAAAAGCGTTTTGCACACCATTTTCAATGTTGTCTTCTCTCCTATCTGAGAGCACTAGGGATTGTTCGGGTAATTATGAGGACTTAATATACGATGCCAGCAATGATAATATTTTATTTTTATCATGTTAATTATTCAAGAATATCAATTTATGCACTCTGGGTCCGTCTACAAAAATTGCATTGTCAATTTTAATTATTTTTTCTAGAACAAGGTATTTTTTTATTTACAATTTTTTTATTCCCATTAGCAAGAATCGGTATATATAATTTGTCTGGCGCGTATTTTTTGTCATTCATCATTATGGCAGCACCGGGAAAGGAACTCGCTTTTTTTCAATTGACGTCGGATGTCATTCTAATCGTGTATGATCATGAATTGCAGCTTATCGAGGAACATCCTAAAGAAGTGAAATTATGTTTAACCCTACCAGGCTGGGCGCTATTAACACGCTTGTTACAGGGAAAAGAACCCGAGGTGGTTTTATGCATGTAGGACTGGGTGTCTACCTGCGGAGTGGAAGAGAGGATTCTTTTTTTCCGCGGCTTGAACAGTGTGGAGGTGCCGCTATTGTACTTCGACCGGCATTATGGCAGGCGCTGAAAGCTATAATCACCGAAGTTCATGATCTACTCTACCCTGAAGCGAATTCACTAGCCACGCGTACACTT